>WTSP01002731.1:0-65705 GCA_025331215.1 Actenoides lindsayi
CCCCCCCCCCCCCCCCCCCCAAAAAAGCAAACCCCAAACCAACCCAAAAAAACCAAAGGCCTCAATCCAGTCTCTAATTCTGATTTGAAGAGGAACCCAGGGTCCCTGGAGTTCAGCAGGGATTTTCCTGTGAATTTGAAGTGGACCATTCTTGGATGTAATAGTGGGTAGGGTGTAATGAAATTAACTGTAATTAGCTTCTGAGTTTGTCATTGCCTGTGAGGATGCGATTTGACAATAGATTAATGCCCTGAAATAAAGCCAGACAGTGAAAATGTTCAGAGAATACTTTGCACATCATAAAAACTACAAATTCTAAGCTGTCTGTAAACTTAAGGGACGAGAGAAGCCAACAGGTTTTGTGGTGTAGGAAAAAGAACACTGTGTTTCTAGTGCAATGTTATCAGAGTGACAGTGCAGTTAAAAAACTTTCAAAAATCATATTAAAACCAGATTGAATATTGAAACTTTGAACTATATTCTTCTTAATAATGAATCTAAATTTTTTTTTTCTATTAAAGTAGCTTTAACATTTCCCTGGTATTGAGTTGCAAAGAGACATGTCCATCAATTACATTTAAAAAATCAAATAAATATATATATAAAAATGCATCATAGCTGTTCTTACCATAAACAGAGACCACATGGCAGCTTGTAGTTCTATCCTAATACACAGATAACCCCCACTTTGTGGGGGAAACGGTGATGCTGGGCTGCCACTGAGTTGCCTCTCTGACCATGTGCTGCCAGGGAAGCCCCATCCATTGTTTCAGTTGTTGGAGTTCTCATCAGTCATGTTGGAGAGAGCAGTGCAGGGTTTCTGCTTTGATTCTCAGCAGTTCCCAGCTGCCATTTGAGTGGAACAGAGGGACGGAGAGGAGTCTCTGTCTGTACTAAAATTCACCTTGTGTTTGGGTATTTGCCACAGCATTATTTACTGTTTCCTGAAACCCACGAGGGGAACAATGCAAACATGCATCTGTGTGGAAGATGTTTGGCAATACAATGTTTTTCTGGGATAACTTCTTTCTGAAAAATGACTATTGCCAGGGCTATGTCCACATTCTTTCCTCTTCCTCCTGCAAAAATATGAAACTCAGCTACAGTGCTTGTATATCTTTACATGAAAACTGTCACAGAAATATTATGGGCAGGTTGTTTCCTTCCCCCCCCTTTTTTTTTCTTTTTGTCCTTAAGGAGTGCTGGAGAACTGGAGAGTTACTTACATACTTGCATCCATATTTTTGAGTACATGAGAGTTAATTGCCTAACTGATTTCTAGGGGACATAGTCTTGAAAACTTGAGAACTCCACCCTAAGCTGTTGCAGAAATATACTGGAAGCATCTGATATTTCTTGTGCTCAGGCATAGTCCTGAAGTATTGTTCTTCTGGTGTAAACCATCTTCAGTTTATATCATATGCTTCTTAATAAGGGATCAAGGCATAGCTGAAATACTTCCCTCACGTCCATCTACTCACAACATCAGAGTCTGATATATCAGTGTCTCAAGGTGGATTGGACTTGGAGACAAAGGTGAAGTGAGTGCTCTTCCCTGAGGGTTCAGGTGGGCAGGATCCCAGAAAAAGTTGGCTCCTGAAGATGGTACCTTGAGATGAATGAAGCTGTTTGGGTTTGGATGTGCAAGTTCTTCAGCAGATTTGCAGACATATAGATACAAGTTCGTGTTCTCAGCTTTTTAGATATAAATCCTGAAAGAGCTGAAGTCTGGTGTCACCACAGCCCAGTGGTCAACCTGCTCTCTCTTGGTTTCTCTGGCAGTGCAGAATAGTTCTGTAGTTAGGAAAAGCAATTCAGCGTAGGTATTGACAGTAATGTAGGGACTTCTGGATTAAATTCTAGGTGCTATGCTACCTGTGAAAGTACATTTCATATTCTGTTATGACCAAGGCTGTGGCTGGAGAGTGAAAAGGAGAGGAATTTGCTGACTAGGATGCAAATTGAAGCTTTCTAGGGGCTTAAAGACTTTGTGATACAGCATTTTAATTAGTGTAAAACCTTCCAGCAAGGAGGCAGAAGGGGATTTACTGATCTTGGAAATAATTAAAATCATGTTGAAACTTTCCTAACAGGTGATAAATGTGACATAGTGTGTGGTCTCCCTAAACAGGGCTGGCTTTCCCTATAAATGGGAAAGTGCAACATCAGATGTTTCAATACATACCCATGGATAAACACTACTTTTGTGGCATATTAAGAACAGTTTGGTTTATGGCTCTTTAGATGCATCTTAAAATCTTGTTCTATGATGACTTTAGCAAAGCTGTCCAATTTCCAAGATGTGTTCCTAAAGCAGGGTGAGGGCTGTACCTGTTTTTTATTAACTATATTACAAGTTAAAAATAAGCCAAGTCTCAGACAGCTAACAACAGTGTGGACCCTCAATGTGTTTCATTAAAAATAATAATTCTCAGGGTAACAGAGGCAAAGATCAAGCTCTTCTTGTCTCCTGGAAGTCCTTTTGCTTGTCTGGGAGAGGAAAGTAACCTGACAGTCTTGAAAATTTACTGATATTCATCAAGATTACTGGACTTTGAATGGAGATTTAGTTAATTATGTACTTTAACCCCATATATAGTTTGTTCCTGGACAAAATAAGTGGCTTGCAGGCTACTGGCAGAGAAACTTTCTGGTAGTGTGTATGAAAGGAGCCAGAGGTTTATGTTGAAACTTGACAACTGCAAGCTCAGAACTACAACGAGGGTGCCCTAATTTTTTTAGACCAGCATAGGGAAGTGATGATTCACTCTAATCTGATATTTAATCATGGCTGAGTGCCTTTGTGAAGACTGGCCTCAAACTTACTTGGGAGTTAAAGTTTCAATAGATAAATTCATAGGACCTCTTCATAGCTTGCAGAAGTGCAAGCTGGTTACTGAGAACAGGTTGAGGGCTAGTCCCTTTGAAAGAAACATTATTAAAAAAAAAAAAATAAATCTCACCTGGCCAGAGCTAGACAAATGTAAAGAAAATATTTTAGAAGAACACTGGGACTTTTAAAAATCTTTACTCTGTAAGCCTGTGCTACTACTGAAACCTATTTCCCCAAGAGTCAAATTTCAGTGAAGTCTGTCTTTTCTAATAGCACTGTTATTCAGCAGTGAAAACTAAAAAGGAAATAAACCACATGCATTTAGGCTGAAAACATGTTGTACCTAATAAATGTGGAGATTAGTTTCTGTGGCACAGTTTAATAAGATTCTTTTTGGCAAACATCTGTAAACAAATGTTTTTGTTCATTGGACAGAAAAAAGCCTCTGCAAAATCTGGAGTATAGTTTTGAGATCTCTCTTTGATAACTCAACAGTTTCTAGAGACTGGGAAAGGGAGCCTTTTGCAAATCATTTTGACTGATATCTGAGCAAGGATAGGGAAAAAATAAACAAAACCACACACACACCCCAAAACAACAAAAACTACAAAGAAAACACTGCAAAGAAGGTAAAGTTCTAATTTGTAGTTATTTTTTGAAGTGCTGCTCAGTGGCCTGAACTCTTCTGCCCAGATTTGGATTGCCATAGATCGTAATTTGTTTCCTATCTTTAAAAGTTAATTTTCAGTATGCAGTAGATAAAAAAAAAATACACAGTAAAATCTAATAGCCAGATTAGGGACTTAGATGTTTGCAAACATGTTGCTCTATTGCTTTTCCCATCTTAAATCCTGACTGCAAAGTTTGACTGAAGACATGCTGTGCATTTACCATTGTTGTCTTGATATTTGGAAACATATGAGAACTGATGATAATACTTTGCAAGGAATTGATTTTCAAAATACTGAGGAGAAATCTTAGTTGTTTTTTTTTTATTTATTACCATTACAATAAACACTGACTTCTATTGTAAAACTCAGTGAGCAAACAGAGTAAACAATTTACTACTAATGTCTTAAATTGCATGGCTATTTCACTTACTGCTGTAGGTAAGGTTGCTGCATGTAGTGCTTAATTGTTGTTTCAAGAATCAAACATGCTGTGATGCTATTTAGAACTTCAAAAGGATTAAAAACCTTTGAAAAGCAGGGAGGATTTTCACCAGTGGGTAATACCTTTGTGCACTGGTCCCAGTGGTTCAGGAGTGGTTCTTTGTTAGGACCTTCATTTGTGAGGTATACTGGACCAACCCTGCTCCTGCAGGTGAGCAAACTCCTGAAGTTAAGTGGAGAATTTGCCCCTGTTTCTGTATGTGCTGGCCCAGGTCTTCAGGGAGAGCCAGTGGTACATGTGGTTCTTATTAGTTCAGAAAACAGAAACATCTGGGGAGGATGTGAATGACTTACCAGCCTGGTTCAGCAGCAGAAAAGCTTGTGACAGATCATTCTGGGCAGATAGCTGCTCTCTATTATGTGCTGAAGCAGGAAGAAAATGCACATAATATCCAGCTGAAAACAGAAGATAGGCAGTAATGGCTGTCTTAGGTGGCCTTTCCCTCTTCCTGCCTCTGAGGATGCTTCCTAAAGGAAGATGGAGAAAGGAAGGCTTTTCTTATCCAGTGGGAGTGGTCAGTGCTGAAGAAAAGCACTTCCTAGGGACAGCAGCGGGTTTCCCAGGATGATGCCCATAAAGATTTAACTTCAAGAGGAAATGGAAGTGAACCAGTGGTAAACATATTATTTGCTATGTGTTTACTGTAAAAAAAACCTGAAGGAAAAAGCCTATAGTGTGGTGGGTAGTTGTTGTTATTGTGCAGGTAGAATGACTAGACCAGCTCCAGGAGGCCCTGCTTGAGCAGGGATTTGGACCGGATAACCTCCAGAGTTCCCTTCTCATCTCAGCTAGTCTGTGATTTCATGACAGCAGGTAGTTAAATTGGGTTAGACTCTGCAAAATGGGCTGCGTACAACTGTGTGGCTTATTTCCTCAGTTCCTAAGGAAATGTGTCCCACCGGTATAAGACTATTGTTTTTTCTAATCTCATTGCACCACTGAAGATGTTCTGTAGCTCAAGATGTCTGTTTCTGAGCAAGGCAGACATAAACATCTGTCTCTGTCATATGGTGAGTGATTTGGGAGGGACATGGGGCGTTAATAACCTGAACGGTAGATGTTCAGTATGAGCAGACTGTCTATGCTCTGTACTCAGAGAGGGACGAATTGTCCTCTGCAGGGCTGTGTGTCTCTTCATCAATTACAACCTATGGTCCCTTGGGTGTGCTGAGGATATAGTTTACCTGGGGATGGGCAAATTAGCGTTAGTAGCTGCTCACGTTCTTTTTCCTCATTTTTGTTGTCCTCCACGTGATGAAACATTTCTTTCTCTGGCCTGTTATTTTAAAATTTCTCCTTCTCTTTTGTGTTCTCCCTCTCGCTTCTCAACTGCCCAAATTTTCCCAATACTGATTCCTCTGTACAGAAAGAATTTTCTTTGCTATTGAGCCTGAAGAACTGCTGCTTCTATTAGGTTATGATCAATCCTTGCTGGATTTCTCCAAAAGGCAGGGAGGTGCCTATCTAGAAAAATAACAGTAACTGCATATCACTTGAGTTCAGTTACTAGAATTCTTTTGCCAACTAAAGTCCTGTATATTTAAGGAAATGATTTGAAGAAAAGAGATGACAAATCCTCAGGGAGAAACTTCTTCGTAATTACATGAAGACCTTGAGTGTTTACCAATGTAAGGACGTGGGAAGCTGTGCTAACTGGATCTTTGCTAGGGAAAATATTGTAGTCTAATTGGGATACAGTTGAGGGGCTATAGAGAGAGACAAACAGGTCCAGCTACTTCATTAATTGACTTTTCATAGACCCTAGAAGAAAGTACCTGTTCCCTTGAGAGCAAAGTTTATCTTCAATATCCAGTCCTTATGTATCTGTTCTGCTTTCACAATGTCAGCCACTCAGATGGTTGATGGAGCATCTATTTATTCTAAGAACCTCCCGAAAGGTTTCTGTTCTGCTGTATGGTTTTAGGGTTTTATACCAAATTGAAACTACTGTATGCACTTAACTCTGGAAACAGGCTAGAGCCATTTACTCAAGCAGGCGAGCACTGTATTGTCAGCCAAGTGCTTTGAATTCTGCCTCTGCTGATGACTCCAAGGAAATGATTACCAGATTCTTGAAACGCAGAGGACAATATTGTCAGTGTGCTGTAGATCTGTGTGCACAGATGCTAAGTATCTTAGTTTTAATGCCAGCAGGAGTAGGATTTGATTTTATTTTTATGTACAAGATTTCAGTTCAAGTATAACACCACTAGAAGATCTGCCTTAAAATTCTCTGGCAAACCTTCTTAATTTAGATATTTATCTAAACTGGATTTTTTTTTCTCCCTCCTTTATGGAAAGTCATCCTTGTTTAACTTTATTAAACATTTTCTGTGGTATTTCTGACCAAATCCCACTGGCTGATCTGCTCCCTGCTCACTGTAGCACGAGGGCTTGTCACATACTTAGAAGATGCAGGCTTGGCAGGCAGGATGTTAGGCACCTGAGAGAAAGAATGCTCATCCAGAGAAAGTTGGTGGAAAACTTCTCTTTTGTTCCCGTGCCACCTGGAAGGGTTGCCCAGACAGCTTCCCTGCAGGGCATGTTGTTCTGGAGTATAGGTACAGCTCTTCCTCACTTCTGACAGAAACAGAAAGATTAATGTAGTTATTTCTTGGAACAAGTTGCAGCCCGACACTGTGTCCCAGCAGCTATATACGTGAATGAAGGGAAGGAAAAGGAGTTTTGTAACAATAAGACAAAGGTTCATTTAGGAATCTCATTTTTCATTGGGGTAATTATTATGAAGTCTGAGTTTAATTTCTGGTGTCACTTTTTTTTTTTTTTTTTGCTTGAATGTAGTTATTTAAACTTCCTGAACCACTGAAGATTAACGGATTCACAATTCATCATTTTTATCTGTAGAATGAATAAGTATAATTAAAAATAACACACAAATTAGAATTGGTAGAATTAAATTTTTGAACTGCAGCTTGGGACTCTCTTCACAGAACACAAAGCATAAAAGAAGCATGGAGTATTGTTTCATGCTGTTCTGCAGATTGACTGAGTCATACTTACGTTGTAAAGTCAAAATTTGTCTTAAATCTTGCTTTCTTACTGGGAACAAGAGTGTCTCACACCACAGCTCCAGTTACCGCGAGTAGAGTAGTCCAAGTAAGTGGAAGGTGTTCTGTTATTCTTAGCACAGAAAACATTATTGTGTGAAATTCCATTTGTTACTGTGAGAGGATTTAAAAACCTGTTTCTGCATGATAATTGCTATGCTCTTACCAGAGCTCAGACTGGGAGAAGGGAGACTGTGGAAGTAGTCTACTCTTGTAGAACTGTCCTTGCTAACAAAAGATGATCCATCGCTAAAAATGTACTAATAGTATCAGAGGATGAAAGCAGTTCTAGAGCATCCTGCAGAATACACGATTCCTTCCCTAGGGAATATTGAGCAACCCTAGATAAAACTGAAGGCTTAACTGTACAGCATGGGAATAGCCAACTATGATACAAACCTCTCCCAGCTCAGCTTGATCAAATAAAGGACACTGACCTGCTTTGAATAGATCCTCTAGACCAGTACTGTTTTCATCTGGTGTCATGCCTGCTCCTTCCACCACTCTCATCTCAATATTGAGAGGAATATTTCCCCAAAAGGTGGTTACACTGGGACAGTTGGGCTGTCTTTTCCTCCCCATTATCCCCAGGTGCTGGGGCTGCTGAGGCAAGGGGGAGAACAACAGGTTCTTCATCTTTGTCTGTTCTAGACTGGTTTTGTTTTCAAATCCTGCAGCCTGTATGACATAGCCCGATCCCTTGTGTTTAGCTCGTCAGCTCTCATTTCCATGTTTGCTACCTCCTGAATCTATTGTTTTAGCTAACAGGCAGTAAGGAGCTAGTATTTGTTTGTTCAAAGTTTTCAGGAAAATAATCACTTGTTCTATCTTTATCCTGGTGTGAAGGTAAGATTTGGTCCAGCTTCTCCAAGTCTGATGTTCCCTGGTGCCAATATGAGTGACTCTCTTTAATACCATGTGGATTCTTATCACCCTAATCCTGACACGCTGTCTGTACAAGCAATGTAAAGTCACCGTGTCTCATTCACCGGAAACTGGAGACCCTGTGCACAGTTCCTGCCTAGCTGGAATCTTTCTACACGTCAGAAATATATTTTCCTCTGCTAGCTCTCAGCCACTCCAACAACTGGCTGCCATGTAGCTCTGCAGTTGATTTATGCACCTTTAATAAGTCCCCTGCGTGTTCGCTCCCTCTCAGCACATTTGCAGTTGGAATACCTCAGCATCCTGTATCTTCTGAGTTAACTGTGTTGATGGATCAGGGTCCCCAGACATCCAGCACAGATGAAGAGTGTAGGGAATTGAGAGGCTCCTGTGTGATTTGTTTAGCTTTGTCTTTTTGGGCTGGCGCAAGATCTGCCCTAACTGTTGAAGGACCAGGCAACCCTAACAAAACAAAGAATTTTTTTGGCTAGTGGAGATATCTGAAAAGTTGCTGAAAAGTTGGCAAAAAGCCTCAGGGAGAGCTATCAAAGCTTCGAGTACAGCCATCTTAAATGCTCCAGGTTGTTTGTGCTTAATGCTGAGCTTGTTTCCACTTGACACTTAAGTGAGTTGGTCTGGTCAGAGCGCAAGTGACTGAAACATGAAGAAACTCAGCTGCAAAAATGTTGTCGAATCACTGTATCTGTGTTGCACTGTATACCAAAATAACAGCACCATTCTGAATCCAGCCCTTTCCTTCACCCATGAAAAAGCCAGATCCACCTTCAGTATTATCTCAGTCTGAATTCATTCTGTAAGCAAATGAGAGATCCAAGTAAAATTTAACTAAGCTACAGATGTGGCAAAGAAAATGTTAACTGCTTACTTTCCATGACTAATTCCTCAACTTTTCCAAGGTAAAAAGTAAGTTCCCAGTTGCCTAGTCTCTGGTTGCTCTTCCTGGAGAATCTGAACCGATTTCCTACAGACCTACACATCATTCTCTTCCGTTCACAAAAACATAGTGGGGCTGATGCAAAACTGGTTGGAATTAGCTGTGAATTTGCATTTAGTCGCATTGTGCCATGACTGTGCTGGTACTGGTAGCTGTTGTGCAGATCCTGGACTGTCCCCCACCTCGTTTCTTAGGTTATGATGAGTCTTGCTCTTTATTGTTACATTAGTGTTATTTACTTCAGCATCTGTGAACTGACTCCTGCTGAAGCCAGCAAATTTAACTATTGGCTTCCCAAGGAACGTAATGATATGCTTGAATAGTATAAAGGTATTCCCTATGAACTCTGCTAGCTCAGCTTATTTGCCGCCTCTCCTTGTTATGGAGTGAGGTGATCTGATAGCTACTGGTTGTCCTAAATTCTCCCTGTTCTTCCTGTTTTGTGGGTTGGTTCTTGTTGTTTTGTTGGGTTTTTTTAATCCCCAACTTGGATGAAAGATGGTACTAAAATTCTGGGAGATGGACCGAGTGTGTATGCACACACATACACAAAGAAAGCATGAGATGATGTGGCTTTCCTGACTTACTGAAATCACAACCTGAGCATGAAGATTTTAAAGGAAAAATCTTGTCTTGAACACAGCTGCTTAACTTCTTTGTGCTTGTTGTCATGAAGAGCAGTATGTATTTGCCTAGTACTGTGACATCCAGTCACAGGTTGGTGAGGGAGGCAGTGACAGTACAAACACAAAGCCTCCTGAGGTGCGCCTGACTTGCTGTTGAATGTGACCTTGCCTAGTTTTGAAAATGATAAGTTTTTCTAACAACTGTTCCAATGAAACAGATGGAAAATGGAAATACAGATTTAGTGTTTTTTTTTTTAAATCAAATCAATTTGCTGAGTTAGTCTTATTCTATTTCCTTAACACTTTGTACTGGCTTACAGTGGGCAATCGGATACTTTTGGTTCCTTACTCAACCACTATCAACAGTATTCATAGTCATCTCCAAGAATGCTGCCTTAATGCCAACTTCTGGCTGTATCAGCACTGCATCTTTCAGCACAAAGGTAGCAGGTTTTGCTATAGAAATGTGCCTGTCAACACTGAAGAGGGACTTTAGACTTCGCTGTAGACAGCTGGTAAAGAACTAAAAATACCCAGAAATTAACAGGAAGCAGGAACAGTGTGGCAGCATCTCTTGACCATATGAAGTTGCTCTTAGCTCTTACCCAGAGTGAACACCTGCTCTGTGTCTACACTGTAGCCCAATGGATAGCCCCAGCCACATATGCACTGCATGGGGTATCTTCAGACACTGCACCTACTCCACAGGTCCTAAGCTACTTTTAGAGGGTCTTTGTATAAGGCTTCCTGCAACTTGTCCTCCTGCCGCTTTCACCAGATCAGCCTATACTTAGAATTCAGCCCCCTTAGGGAGAAACTCCAGCCAAAACTATCCCAAATCAAGAGGGAACTACTGCTGGTCAGTCTGTCCAGCCTTCTGTCTCACCCAGCTTTTGTTCCACTTACCTAAGGTTAGGGAAAATGTAGTCATTTCGGAGACAGCTCTGAAGCGACCAGGCTTGTGTAACAGACTGGGGAAAAGATGACCAAGGGAGTAAGGGTGCTACTGCATCATGAGGAAGTGTTTTGTATGTGCAGTAAGAACCACTCTTCACCACAGGATTGCCTTGATTTTGTAAGAGCTTGCACTGCAAGGGCATGTTAAGGCCTGTTTGGCCCCAAGATTTCCTTCCTGGCAGTCCTGACTATGCACCAAGGCCAAAACTGTGCAAATTGGTCCCAAGGGCAGTGGTGGGGATTCAGTAACAGGAGTATACAAATGCCAGCACTAGATACAGGAGGAAATAAGAGAAAGGGGCTTGAAATATGAAAGTAGGCTTAAAATAAGGGGAGATGACGGTAAACTGAAATGCCAGAGGGAAGAACATAATAGAATAGGAGATGGTGCAGGTTGAGGAGAGATTAACAGGTATTGGAAGAAAGCAAAAGACTTGAGAGAATTGAGATCAATGCTGAGACAAGGATCAGGGAACATTCTTAGCAAGGAGCATGAGGAAGCTAAACACAGATGGCAAGGTGTAAACAAGCTTGCAGACCTTGGAAGCTGCGAGGGCAGAATGGAGAAAAAACTGAAGATCCAGAAATGGGAAGAAGGTGAAAAGTATATGAACAAATATCAAAAATAATAATACTCTCCAAATCAGAAATAATAATTGTGTTTATCTTGATGTTAGAAAGTCATACATAAACTAAGCAATGGCAGTGTAAGAATAAATTTATTTAGTATTTTGGTAACGCAACGATACATCTCAAAATGACCATAAAAGTTAGCTTGCTGAACAACTGCATACATTCTAAATGGGTGCTACTAAATTTGTATAACTTCAGAGGTTAT
The DNA here is from genome assembly GCA_025331215.1 of Actenoides lindsayi. NCBI lineage: Eukaryota > Metazoa > Chordata > Aves > Coraciiformes > Alcedinidae > Actenoides > Actenoides lindsayi. The sequence continues at coordinate 11,336 of WTSP01002731.1, forward strand.
ATGAGGCATTACTGGACCAACAGCTATATAGTGTGTGACCCCCTGACAGACATGAGCAGAGTGAATGGATGCTGCATTAGTAGCCAATGCATAGTTAAAGCTTTTGGAAGAGTACATAATTGCAAAAGGCAGTTTTATTAAAATATGAATTGGTGATGCTTGCATTAGAATAAGTATTCAGTTGTAGGTTACATCCTTTTTTTTTTTTAATAACAATACTTACAAAGGTACAAGGAAAATTGTCGTGCTGGCATTTGATCTAATGTAGATCTCCATATGAAAATGCTGAGTGTCTTAATAAAGATTTTCACAGGTATAGGCTAAGTTCTGGGATATCAAAAACTTGTACGTAATTCAGACAAACACCTGAGGTTACTCCTTGTGTATGCAACAGGAAGCTTTTTCAGCTGTAAAAAAAGAGACGACAGACGCCATCTGAAGTCAGAGACTTTAAACAGATGCATTACTACTGTGTGGGTTATAGAGCAGTACATTTAGGCTTGATTCAGGGTTTTTTAAATTGGTCGCAAAGCTTCTACTTAAGAAGATCAGGACTGTGTCACTAACCCAGCTCTTCCCAATGTCAGTGTGTGTTCTGTTACCTCTGCCAACGTGACTGAGCCTGGCCATCTATCAGAAGACCCAGTGCAAACCTTTACTTGCTTGGGTCTCAGCAGAGCAACTTTACTGCATAGAATTGCACCCTTATTTTTCTAGCACTACTAATACCTTATTTAGTACTAGGCTGAACACAGCAAGTCATGTGAGGTACTCTCATTTCTGATGGATTTTATATGTAATTGAAGGGGATCTGTAGCTCCAAATAAGTGCTGAATGGTTTTCAAAATCAGACATTTACATAGGGTTGTTTGTTTTTTAGAGAAATACATGCAGCTTTGCGTACACAAACATTAGACAGAGGTTCAAGGCCATTAAGTTTCATGTGTGTGTTTTACTTTAATAGGTTTGGGGTTTTCTTTTTTCATGTCTTTGGCCTGACAAAAATGTTAAAAGTACTTTTTCTTCAGTTAATGGGTACATTAATTAGGACATGTAATGTTTGTTTTTCCTCTGAGACTTTGTTCCAAGCAAATTGTATTAAAAGTACATAGCTGACTTTTTGGAAATGCCATTTAACATAACCTAATGGAATGACGAGTGATCAGGGGCATATTTGCTTTACTTGAGGCTTGTGGTATGAAAAGTTTTAATGTAAAACCCCCAAATTCTCACTTGCCCATGTGGATTTTACTGGACTTACCTATGTGGCTATAGACAGGGATATTAGCTCTTTACTGGAGAAATACTAAGTTCAGCTATACATTTATACATCTTTCTAATTAAAATGTCTATTCTGTTCATGAATATGCTAATGAACAGATTAGCACATGGTTTGTATCATCCTTGTCGTTTGGTGACATATCACATCTGATCTTCCAAAACTTAAGGAAAAGTTACTATATTAGGACATTCTGTTCATTCTCATATAAAATATGACTTTATGAACTTTATTTTCAAATGTGCTTATAAGCAAGTCTATTTTTGTAGTCATTTATGTAAACACTTTGGAATGCTAAAGGCAAGACTATACATTGTCATTTTAACAAAAATAATTTGAACATTATTGAGGCATTAATGTACATCCCAGTGGTCACAACACAGGAGCTGCCAGGTGCCTATGGCACTTTCCAGCGGAGTGGGTTTTTTTTTTTTTAAATAAGAGATTTCACTTTGGGATGTGGAGTCACTGAAGGCAAACTTAGACTTAAGGCATAGCGCATGGAGACATAGAAAGGATTGTACAAACAGTTCCTGGAGATGCTCCAGCCACTCAGTAGATAAAAAGCGCTTTACAACGGTGACCTCTGTGAACAAGCTAGAAAAGAAAAGGCTTACTTTCAAACAGCATATGTTTTATCATTTAATATATTAAATTGTTCCTCCAGCTCTCCTTCTAGAATTAAAAAGAGGACTGAATTATACCTTGTGCAGTTTTCCTTCCTGCTCTTGTAATATTAGCTATTTTCCAAAAAGATCACCAGAACAAACTATAACTTAAGTCTTAAAAGAGAGCGAGGGATTATATTTAGGTGCAAGGTTTGTTGCTTAGGCATTTGCTGACAGCTGATTTTCACTGGCTGCTTTCTCCGCTTGCAGTCTTTGGACAGCTTGATCGAGCAAATCCATAGTATCTCTAAGTGTAACATTCAAGGTAAATGGCTTAGGTTTAATGGTCAACCCATAGGTAAAGTCCATTTTAGGGTCCTCATTTGGATTAGCAGTAAAATTGCACTGATGCACCAGTATGGAGGTAAAAAGAAACAGCTGCACCTTGGATAACTCCTCTCCAATACACCGGCGTTTTCCCAAGGAGAAAATCATCACGCTACTAGTGAGATCTTTATTGATGAATCCATTCTCATCCAGGAATCTTGTCGGATCAAAATCCTCTGGGTTGGACCATTTTGCTGGATCGTGATTCACTGACCACTGATTAACAAAAATCACTGTGTCCTTGGGAATGAGGTAGCCCATTATGAAGGTGTTGGTTGTGGTGGCATGTGGGATAGTAACAGGAACAAAGCTGCTGAAACGCATGGACTCGTACAAGAAAGCCGTGATGTAGGGCAAGTGAGGCTGATCTTCAGCACATGGCAGACGGTCTCTTCCAACAATCCTATCCACTTCTTCTTGCATTTTAGCCTGCACATTCGGGTACCTGTCATTTAAAGTAAGATGTGTATATGTATGTAACACTTTCAAAAGATTTTCTTAAAAATAATCGTTGCTGTAAACGTTTTCCTCACAGAATGTCACCCCTACCATAAATAATGCAGTTTGAGCAAAGTTTAAAAATGTGTAGACCTTGATAGAAAACTTTGAGAAAAAAGCCCAAACTTCCCATGCAGTGGTGTCATTTTAGATTTGCTCAGTTTTAAGTTTTCACATCTAAGTGATTCTCAACATGAAAAATGAAACTAACTTAAAATATGCTGAAACAGAATATTCTGATCCAATTTTGAAAATTCATTCCAAAACTAAATTTACTTGGCTCTTCTAAATATTGTGCTTTCCATGGGAATGATAATTTGTTTTTCCAGCTCTATATGTGACTTCTAAAAGTTAGCATGAAGTTATCACTAGACTTACTGCATACATATGAAAGTCTGCAGGTTTTTAAATGAAAAAAATCCCTGCTAGTAACTGTCAGAATAGTTTTATGAACACCCCACTCTTAGTTTGTGTACACTTTTTTTTTCCTAATTAATATCAAAATATGTTTTGTTTATAAGGCATTTTAAGACTGTCTTGAAGTCTGGATAGTTTGGAAGACTACATAGTAAGCAAAACAGGATCAAAAATATTAAGAAATTTTGCTTATTCTCTTGTGCTCTTCCAAAAGCACACATTCCTCTACAGAGCCTTTATTTGCTTTAAGTTCAAGTCTGGCTTCCATGTCTTTTTCCTCCTGCAGCAGATCTGCAAGTTGAAAGCTGGGCAAATATAAGAAATTGAGGGAAGCCCAACAGGTTACGTGAACACTGAGCATCATAACTCAGCTTCAAGCACTAAATACTTGCCTGTTTTTCAAGAAGCAGCTAAGTATATATAATGCTTGCACAAACCTATAAATGACGCAGATGATGAAAGAAAAAGCCGGGACAGGCTCGAAAAATCAGTGTTATGCCGTCTTCTATTAAACCACCTCTCCTAGTTGAGACTTCCCCCTGGAAGAGCTGGTGCCAGCGCAGGGGGCAGGAGGGGGGTGTGCTTGCACCCGCCGGCTGCCCGGCCGGTCTGCCTCTCCCCGCCCGAGTCACGCAAGGGCGATAAAGGCACACACTGCTGGCAAATTAACATAATAGCGGGTTTGTAAACCGGTGCACGAACTCTTTATCTCGCTTAAGCAGCTGTTATCCTGTTCCTATGATCTCCTTGATCTTGACCTGGTAAAATCTGTTACTTTCGGGTTTTTTCCGGCTGCGTTTTTGCCGGCCTCTCTTTATGCGCCATTACCCGACCGTCAGAATAGGGGTTTTGTGGTCGGGTGGTTGGTTGGGGGTATTTTGGGTTTGGTTTTTTTTCTTTCCTTTTTAACCCCTAACTTTTTCTGGCAACTTTCCCAAAGCTTCCGTGTGAGTTAATCGGGAGCCGCTGAGGCACCGCACGGGCTGGGGGGTCCCTCGGACCCGCTCTCCCCGGTACCGCACGGGCTGGGGGGTCCCTCGCTCTAACGGCGGGTCCCTGTCAACACCGCTCCTCCGGCTCCCTCCGGACCGAGCGGTTTAGGCGCTGGTTTGGGACGACTTTTCCCGCCGAGAGAACCTTCCCCGCGGCGCTTTTCCCCGTGCAACACCGCCCCATTTCCGCGGGGACGCCCCACGGCTGGCGCTCGCACCGCGACGCCCCGGGCTCATTCCCGCGTCCCTCGCCAGGGCAGGTGTGCGGTGTCCCGGCCTCCCGCCTCCGCCCGGGCGGCGGGGAGGGTCCGCCCCGCCGGCACCTACCTGATGAGGAAGATGAGGAGCCACTGCAGGGCGGTGGAGAGGGTGTCCTGGCTGGCGCCGAAGATGTCGGTGACTGTGGCAGGCACGTGCTCGAGCTGCAGCCGCGGCTGCTCCCGCTGCAGGCGGATGAAGGCGTCCATCATGTCGCGGGGGGCGGCCCCCGGGCGCAGGCTGCTCTGGTGCTGCAGGAACTTGCCGCGGACGAAGCCGTAGAAGTCTCGGTTGAGGTCGCGGAAGGCGCGGTAGGCGGCGCGGATGGGGCTGGGGAAGCGCTGGAGCCAGGGCAGCGCGTCCACCAAGCTGCCGGCGCCCACCGCCCGCCCGAACTGCTCGTTGCGCCCCACGAGGCGCAGGAACTCGCCGTCGCCGTGGCTGTAGCGGCGGCCGAAGCACAGGGCGCTCATCACGTTGGCCACGGCCACCACCAGGACCCGCGAGGGGTCGAGGAAGGCGCCGCCGGCGCTGCCGCGCACCAGCAGCGCCACCAGCGCCCGCGCCTCGCCCACCAGGTGCCGCTCCAGCAGGTGGCGGGTGGCGGGGCTGCCGGTGGAGAAGGCGCGGACCGTGGCGTGCGCCGCCCGGCGGTGCAGCTTCCACAGCTCCGAGTAGCCGCCGAAGGCCAGGCTGAGCCCGCCCGACACCAGGCGGAACGAGGGGAAGGGCGGCCGGCCGGCGAAGGCGGCCCCCTGGCGGACGAGGGCCTGGCGGATGGCGCGCTCCCCGTTCAGCACCACCACGGGCCAGCGCCCCAGGCGCAGCTGGAAGACGGCGCCGTAGGTGCTGGCCAGGCGGGCGAAGGAGAGGTGCGGGGCGCTGCCCAGCTGCGCCGCGTTGCCGATCAAGGGCCAGGGGAAAGGGCCCGGCGGCGCCCGCCCCTGGCCCTGCCGCCGGCGCTGCTGCTGCTGCAGGAGGAGCTTGCCCAGGTGGATGGCGGCGAGCAGGCAGAGGAGGAGCAGCAGGGAGTTTTGCAGGGAGGGGATGCCGCGCAGGGCTTCCCCGAGCCTCTCCACGGCCATGCTGCAAGGGAAAGGGGAAAGGAAGGTCAGCGGGCAGCGACCCTGCAGAAAGGCTGGGAAAGGTCCCAGTCGCCACCAGACAGGGAGAAGCCCGGACGGGCGAGGGGGCGAGGGCCCGCAGGAGCGGTGGAGAGGAGCGGCGGCAGCCGTCTGGGCTCTCCGAGTCGGGCTGCGTGCTTGCTATACGCTTCTCCTGCGCCTAAAGCCCGCCTGGATCCTGCTCGAAAAACAAGGCATAATCGATAGCAAGTGGCAAGCGCTCATAAGGGATCAAAATCGTATTTGGCGGCGGAGCTGCTGTTTCCTCCCCTCCCGGTAGGGAAAGTTTGCAGCGGGGGAACCAGAAGGTCACGGCTGAGAGGGGCAGAATGGGAGGCAGGAGGATGCTCTCGCCTGATGAGCCTCCGCAGTTGCAGGCAACCGCCGTGCGCTGGTGACAGGTTCGTCCCGGTGCTGCACATCGCCCCTCCCTGCGACAGAGCCCCTGCGCGAAACGGGCTTCTCGAAACCGCCGTCGGAGCTTCCCGCTGCTCCGGAGAGGAAACCTTCGCACATGGCCACTGAGCCCCCTCTGTTCCGAGCCCTTCCCTCCTCCCCGCACCTTCGTGCCCGTCGAGGTAGCGTGGGCTGGCAGCCGGCGGCCTCGGGGCTGGGCTGCGGAGGATGCCTTGAGGCTCCGGCGTGGCAGAGCTGGCTGATTCCGCTTCCCACCCCCGTGCCCGGGGACCACCCGCTCCTAGCGCTTGCTCCAGCCTTTCTGAAGCACCGAGGGGAACAAGGGATGAAATAACCGGTCGCCTCGGGCGCCTGTAGCAGAACTGACCTGTTGCACGCTGCTTCCATCCGAGACCTCGGTGAGGATGGAGAAGAGACGGGCAGCCGGCGGCAGCTCTAACGGGCAAGACCCGGTAGCAGAGCGGCGGCGGCGGCGACGTTCAGATCTCAGCCTCTGCGAAACTCATTAGGAGCCCCAGTTACTGTCACCCGGAGCTTGGCAGGTCAAGTGCAGGCAAATGCCAGTTGCACCCGATCCCAGCGCAGTTATTATCACCTTCCCTGGGATTTAACCCTTCGGAGCTCGCCCCGCCGGCAGCCACCTGCTCGGTGCAGCCCCACGGACGGGGGCCGAGCGGGCTGCCGCCGCCTCCTCCTCTCGCCCGCCTGATGGGTTGCGAGGACGGGACGGGGCCACGCCGGCCCGCCGCAGGGAGTGAAGGCGAGAGGCTCAGAGGGCGCGGGGGGGACGGCCCGCTGCCCCCAGGCTCAGCCGCAGCCGCAGCAGTCGCGTCTGGGCGCCTGGCATTGGTACTGGCGCCTTTTAACCCGCCGGCATCCGCGGTGCGCGGCGCGGAGCGCTGCGGGCGGGCCGCAGTTAGCCCCGCTGACAAATCGCCGCTGCCTGGCCCTTCCCCTGGCTTGAGGGGTCGCAGCTATTTGCCAGCTGCCCTTGGGCCCTCGCCAAGTGGATCGGCTGAGCCGCGGAGGCTTTTATGGACGGGGCCAAAAGTTTTCGTGGAGGAGGTGCCGGGAGGGGAGCGGGGTGGCGGGCGGGCTCGCAGCCCTCTCTGTCGGAAGACGAAGTCTCTCCTGCATCTTGGGGGCTGAGGAAGCCGGAGAGCTTCCCCTCCTCCGCCTGTCGCCTCCCCGTTGCGTGCGGAGTTTGCATTGCGTGAGCCGGGGCTGGAAAGCCTCCAGCCATCTCCCCCCCGGGCCCCTACCCCTCCTCGCAATACCTGACACCGGCTCGGGGGGGAAGGAGGCAGGGAAGCGCCGGGCAGCTCGCAGCCCGGCCGGCCCCGCTGCCCTCCAGCCTCGCCCCCGCCCTGTGCTCCCTTCTCTCCCGCTCACGGCGCTTTTTTTATTCTTAAATCTGGCATCTTCGCCCGACCCGGGCGGGTTGGCGAGAGGCGTGCGGGTGCGGCGCACCAAGGCCCCCCCGGGGCTTTCCGGAGGCCCGGGAGAAACCAGGACTGCAGAACCCCCTAGGCATCAAGGAAACCGTTCCCCAGGAAATCGGAACGCTCTTTGCTTTGTTGTCGTTGGTTTTGCTCTACCAACCAAAATTTTAAAATAACATTTATTTCACATTCACTACAGTCATTTCATCAGAATAAAAGAAGGTGTTTTGATAACATTTAAGGAGTAGAAAAAAATAGACGCTGGGAATCGGCTCAGCTCAGGGTGTAAACCCAGCTCTGGCCAGGCTGCTGCTTATGTCTTTGCTAAGAAATGGAATCCTGGCCGTTGTCACTGTCCCCAGCTCTTCCAGTCTGGGGTACTAACTCTTGCTCAGACTAGCATCAGCCACAACTCTCTGTGTGCCTCTGAGCACACTGTGTGTCTTCCTGCCACTGCCAAGTGACAGAGGTTTCAAAACCACTTTTTCTAACCAGTGCCAGAAAAAAAGTGAGCTTCCCTTTTCCCAGCCTCATCTCTGGGGTGAACTTGAAGGATCCTGCAGTCCAGCCCAGCACATGTCCCAGTTTTAAAGAGGAGCAGAGATAATGACATAGGGATGAAGCTAAGGTTAGGACAAGTTTGTAGAAAGTCTAGGCAGTTTGATGTCTCTATCAGAAGGTGGAAAGCAAATTTCACATGCTATAACCACTCTGCTCCTGCAAAGTGGCCTGTCCCACTCTGATTGCCACCCTTCCCTCCTTCATCGGCCTCATGTCAAAGAAGAGACATGGGCTTCTCTCTGCGAAGAGTGTTCTGGACACTGGATCTGAGTGGTAAGGGCTAGCTTGGATCACTTACCTGACCTGACTGGATTATAGTGCTAGGTGTTTGCTGTTGCCAGCAGGTAAATTTGCCTTTTTCCTAGTGATGGTGGTAATCAGTTGCCTAAAACCCAGACATTACAACACTTGTTAGTAAGTACCAAAGTCCTTTCTTTGATGCAGCACTAAAACTAGTTGTATTGCAGTCAAAAGTGCAAGATTGCCATTTGTTTTGGAGCCAGCAGAACAGATTCCATTCCAGCTCCCATGGGAATCTGAATTTATAAAGGAACAGTGTCTTCATGGCCAAACTCTAGCTTGAATTGGTAAGAGGAAGAACACCTCACCATGGGGCTGCTGGAAGTGACATGCTGTGCCATTTCTTACCTCTGTTGCAAGTGGCCCTGTACCCACCTCACTGTTTTTCATCCATTCAATGAGTCAGCGTGGGTCCAGTGCACTCTGCGCTTTGTATCCTACTGACTTTTTTTCTCAACATCATACTGGAAGTGGGATTGGATCCTGGCTGTTTGCAGGCAATACAGAGGTAGGAGCACATTTTCACTATTGTGAGCTGCAGATTCATGGTTTAAGATGTGAGCCAAGGAATTAGAAGTTCTGATACTTTTTTTTTATATATACTGTACAAAGACATATTTTCTCTCTCTTTTTTTTCTTTTTTTTTTTCTTCTTCCCCCCACTTCTCCTTTTTGTTCAGGGTTTCTGTCACTGTGAGACAGGAGAGAAAGTAAAATCTATTTTAGTTTGTTCTGTTGTGGTAGTACCACCCCTTTACTACATGCTGTACAACCAGCATAATCGCATATTTACAGTCTTCGCTTATTATTGCATCTTTTACAGCCCAAGTATTATTTTGACTGTATGCAATGAAAGTGCACCCAATTTTCTAGGCTCTGATTCTGTGTGACATTGAATAGTCTCTTACAATCAAGCGTAGCTTGGATGAAGCATTTTATCACACCAATGAATTAGTGTGGTACCAAATACAGACAATGCCTGATCAGGTCCTTGGTCTCTGTGATATTCCACAAATTGCCCTCCTGCCTACCTCCTTATTTACTCTTGTCACTTCTTTTGTTTCTAGAAACAGAGAAGCTCAGTATTGCTCTTAGATAATGCATGTTTCTTTCTTCACAGTTCTTGAGACTTAATTCAGATGTGGGTCCTACTGAGGGCAGTCCCAAATTCCTGAGTCAAAGTTCGTTTTGGTAGGGATTGAAGACTGAGTCACTGAAAATGTATGCCACCTAAAATGAATTGTTTCTGAGGCCTAGGAAACCCTACTTGATGTAAGATATGGAAAAGAAAAGGATTTGAAGGAGTAGAAGTGGGTGGTCTTGGGATGAAGGGAAAGGAATTCAAGCCTAATCTGTTAAAAACCCTGATTGATTTGACGGGAATGCCAGAAGCAGGGGACCAGCAGAGTCTGTGGGGACATCAGTACCTCTGCAACTCTGAATGAAGGTGCTTTGTGTATATGGGCAAGAGTCTTTGTTGTGAAGGTAAAAGTTTGATGAAGGAGGAGTAATTACAGAGAGTCTTCATTTGCCCTTGGAGAGGAAATTTTTGTTCCCCCACCACAGTTCTCCCTTTTCCAAGAAAACTCTTTAACCCCTGAGAGATTTTTTATAAGTGTTAAGAGTTACCTAAATAAGGGTTTGCAGTCTCAATTCTCAGATTTTCTTCTGTGGCAACCCACTGGCTTCTCTTTTAGACACTGTCAAGGTGCTCATAAATCCTCATGAGCAGCAACTGGAATTCTCAAGGACTTGACCTTGTCCTGTTTTCTTTCTGTACCTCTTCCTTTTGCAGCTTTCCATGAAGATCCCTCCCACACTGGGTTTCTCTGTCTCTTTCCCATACCTGGGATTATGTATTTTTTCCTCCTCTCTCTTAATTTTACAAAATCTCAAGGTGGATTATATGACAGTTGAGCAATGTTTTAACCTGGGATTGCTTCAGTACAGAGCTTGTACAAATCGTTTACAGTTTATAGAGTGGTCCAAGCTGTTCATTAAATAATCCCTTGGAAATATGGTTTCTGATGTCTGTTTCTGAGTGTTGCACAGTGCTGCATAAAATGAAGAAACAAGTAGCATAAGTGTAAAACACACATCACTTGGAAACTTAAACAAATGCAATATCCAATTGTTTCAGGCTGCTTAAAATTGTAAAGAGTTCTTATGTACCTCTGAAGTTTGACTAGGCTCAACAATACTGCTATAAATCAGGAAAATCACCATTAAAACAATCAGATTACAGTCAGAACCTGTAAACCTCTGTGTTTACAACAGCTCGCTCAGATTATGTTCACAGCACAATCCAGCACGATGCAGTTACCACTGTGCTTCAAGCAGTTTCAGACCCAGGAGCAGATCTGCACCAGCCACTCAGTCCAGACCCAGTGCCACCCCAAGGCATCTAGCTCTACAGCCACCAGCTGTGCTTGATGCTCTGCATGGCATAGATGTGCCTACTTGCTCAGGCTTATCTACGTGATACCGAATTGCTCAGTGTTAAAACTAACCTGTGGCTGGGGTACCACAAATGTGGATGATAATGAGATTGTGTCTGATGCAGGTTCCTGGTTTTTGTTCAGTTTGGCATCTTTCCTGCCATACCAAGCATGAGATGTAAACAAGACAAAGGAGCCACATACTCAGTGCTACCCAGAGTGCCAGGCATATATAGGAATAACCTGCAGCTCTGTGATTTCATGGTTATTTATTTAGGCCACTCAACAGTGGCCTAAAATAAAGCATTTGTGGTATCCTTTTTAAAGCCTATGTGTTGGTGGTTACCTATTGCATTTCTTAACCTTCATTTACTTGCAGTTTTCCTTGGACTTTCACTCTTCCCTGCATTTCCAATGTCTTTCCAACTCAGATTTTCTATTTTCCCTTGGTATTGGGAAGCCTAAACCGGGCTTCTAAATCTAAGCCAAATTCCCCCAGCTGCTGCAGGAAGGCAGGAAACCTCCCAGTACTTGCTAGGACTCAGCTTAGTACTAGTCTGAATTCAGCTCGCTCTGTCTGTTTGCATTTTCCATGTTACTTATATATTCAAGACAAACACTGAGGGCTGCTTCCACCCAGGTAACACAAACGTATGATTACAGAAAATGAGGAGTTAGTATTATACTTAATTCAGGCATCAAAACTGATTATGAAACTGTTTTAATTTTGCACTGCCAGATTCCTACAATATTTCTTTCCAAATTTTGCTGTCTTTTCTTGACATTATTAGTTGAAACTACATAGCTAAGTCTTGAGAGGAAAACACAGCACTGATCCCTTTGTTGCTGCCCTTTGAGAAGCCTTTTAAATTGACTTCTGCTATGAGGCAAAAGAGCAAAATCCAATCTACACACTGTTGGGCACTCATCTGTGGTGTTTTGTGTGTGTCTTTGTATTTATACTATACAAATACTCTTTAATAAAGCACTCTGAAGAAGATGGAGGAAATGACAGCATTTAGGAAAGTTAAAAATGACAACACTGCTTAGGGCCATCATTGTTAAGATGTTAACAACCAGTAATGTTATATTTTTCATTTGTTTTCTAGACTTTCTTGGGTATTGTATTAGTAGTGGTGATAAAAAGTTTGTAGTGCAATTGCTTTATTAACTCTACGATTTTAGTGTTTGCCATTTTAGAAAATGACAGGGTGTAATATAAAAACTTGTATGCTCAACATAGTGACAGATTCGAGCTCAAAACAGCCCAGGGCTGCAGCTGAAATCAAATTCTGCTTCAATCACAGGCAGAAACATACTTTGTAGGAGTGAAGGTTTTGAAGATTTACCAATGAAGTTCTACAAATTCTTTACTACAGATGTGCAAAATATGATTTTTCAGGGTCTGGAGATTTGTCCAAATTTTACTGAATTATCAAGGGAAAAGCAAAAGGCACAAATGTGGAAGAAAATACATTACCCAGACAAATGTCAAGTCCCTGCTTTGTAGCTTGAGGCTACAAAGCTTTTCAAAGAAAAGGCCACCACCATGTTTTAATACGAACACTTTTTTTTTCTTGTTCTCATAAATGGATTCAACTGGTCTTGGATGGAACATTTCTGAAAATTACAACGTAAAACACAGGGTTTGGGGGCATAGAAAATTTCAGACCAGATTATTATAGTTGGACAAAGTTTTAAGTAAAGAGACAACCTGGAGTTTCCAGCTAAGTGCAAGTAGGCACCATGACTCTTCTGCACACAGAGTGAAGATAGTGAAACACAGATGGAATGAAGAAACTTACAGTTCTTTGATGAGAACACGGGTGGTCCTATCTTGTGTCCAAGGCATCGTTTAGCTCAGCCTATGAATGTTCAGCCCACCACTTTCCAAGCAATAATTTAAATGATACAAGTATTGGTCATTTGGGTTCTTCAGTTTGGATTGCGTGTGTACTTTGGTGTGCACTTTAGTATGCACTGTGGTATGCGCTTTGGTACCCTGACAGCAGAACAAGTCATCAAAACGTTAAAAGAGGCAACACAATTTGAATTTAGTAGTGCCTAGAGCAATCCAAGTTCAATTTCAGAATGATTCTTCCTTCAGAGAATAAACCTAGTTACGTAGCGGGGAGATGCAGGTCTGATCTAGGTAGAGGAGCTGTCCAGAGGTGTGAGCATTACTTTGTCCCCTGTTATGATACCTCCAATCTTGCTGCTTAAGGGGATTCTTGGACTGGGCTGCAAACATCTAAGAGTACTTCAGAAGTGATGCCAGGAGCCTAATATGGTGTATGTACATGTATATTCATGATTTCTCTTTTGGAGTCAGAATGGGACTGTTGCTGAACTGTAATGTCATATACAAAAGACAGGTCTTGGCTACCTGTGCTCATTCAGTGTTTTCATGGCGTTGGCAATGTGTCTCTCTCTTCTTTGGGCTTCAGTTCTAACTTCTGAAAAGCCTGTTCTGCTTACCTGCAAGTTCAAGTGGATACACCAAACTTGCTTGTGCTATTAGGCATGGATCCGGTAAGGTCTGAGGTAATTTCTTGTCCAAAAGATTGAAATTTTATAATTTAAAATTTTTAGTGTATTAAAAAAAAATTATGCTTAGTACTGATCCTTTCAGGTTTTCAGGTGCTCTGAGGGAGGAGATGGTGCTGAACACAAACTGATTGTTGGGATGGCAGCTGAAGCAAACAGGAACACAGCAATTTGTGCATCATGAGGGATTTCCTTAGCTTTTAATCATGAAGAGACAGGCCTTTAGCTGGGATTTCCCAAAGAAGATTCATGTAATGAACCTAAGAAATTTCCTGTCAGTCAAGGAGTTGCTTATAAATGTTTCTCTTTAGATAGCCCTGATCAAATGAGCCAGGAAACATGCTCAACCTCCTTCTCCCTTCCATTACTGCAGGTCAACAAAATGTTGAATGCTATTTGTGAAGGAGCTTCAGAGTGATAGGTTCTCCACCAGAAACAGTTGTTCTTGCTACACTGGCTTTGCTAAGTATCCTGTCAGATGGAAATATGTGAACCTAAACCAGGACCTTCAGTTATTTGGCTGCTGAAGCTCAGCTGAGGAAACATTTGTACATCCCTCTGCAGCAGGGCATTCTTGGCTTCCTCTGTTCTGCTGTGTAAGGGTTTGGTCTATTTGCCTCCAGCAGTAACTGCATTTCAGCAGTAAATGAAATGACTCAAATACTAGGAACTGGGATGTATGCGGGTAATACTCAAGCCTATTAAATGATTCATGGTCTTCCCTGGGATATGGGAAATGGGAGTTGTTTATTTGCACACTTTTTATTTTGAAGGAAGACTTGGAGGGAGTCTATTCAAACCAAGGGGATAAGGGAAACTCTGTGGTATCTGTGGTCAGTGATGGAAATTTGAGCTTAGGAGATGTTTACACTATTCCATGTAAGGGCTGCAGTGTTGATCAAGACAGTTGACTTCTCCTGTAAGACAAATAATAATAACAACAACAACAATTTCCCCTAGCCCTCAGTAAATTCAGCAGGGACAGAAAACGCTCTTGACACATACAGATTGCTCCTAGCATTTGGAAGCAAACCCAAGGAAGTGTCTTGTCTGTTTCTGAGCCATTCAGGTCCTCCAAACTTCAGCAATGGCAGATCAAAGACCACAAGGGAAACAGACTGCAGGTGCCAGTCAGGGCAGGTTTTTTCTTGTCACAGCACTCTGGGAAGAGGCATTTGCTAATGTCTGTTAATCTCATGGCACGCCAAGGGAGAAAGACCGAAAAAAATTGCCATAAATTCTTTCCTTTCCCAAGCAACCCACACCCAGGCTCAGGGTGACTGCATGAAGGCTTGCTGGCTGTCTCCAGAAGGGAGAGCAGTGTGGGAGGCCGTGCCCACCCCAGAGTGACAGGGCAGATCTGAGGTGACCCTGTGGGATGATGGCTCTGTCAGGAAATAGGGGATGAAGCAGCTGCAGAAGCAGCATCACACTGGAGGTGCAGCCTCACGGCAAAGGCAAAAGCTGTGGTAGCTGAGACCATGAGAACAAAGGTCTTCTAAAGAAGAAGGCCCCAATCCATCTTGACTGCTGTCCTCTCCCACAGAAATGCTCTTACCGTACAGTCAAGGTGGAAGTGTAAAAGTGTGGGGAAGAGGCAGCAGCAGCGGAGGTAACAGGGTGCTCAGCCAGATGCAGGGAGAAGGCAGGATTAGGCAGAGCTTGGGGCGCTCTAAGGGATGGCTTTGGCCAAAAGCCAGGTTTGCCCCTGTCTTTCTTTCGAGGTGTAAATGGCATGCAAGCAGGCTCCTCTCAGTGGCTTCCCTGTGAAGATAAATAACCTGATCCCCCGCTTATTATCCCCCTGCTCTCCTCCCCTTCCCCCTGACTGACTTTGATTATTGTAACTTTACATGCGCTTTTAATTTGCGTGCAGGCAAGTACAAAGGCACAACCGGATATACCTGTTATTTGCCAATGACCTGAAAGAGTATAGTTTATGTTAAGCCTTGGGTTATGGTAAGGTTTGCACGCGATTCCTCAATATATATGCTGCAGGCAACTGATGGATGGAGGTGATGGAGGGTGGAGGAAAGTTTTAAAGTGACAGAACCTGATTTGGTTCGCACTTAACCCAGCAGTTATGTGAAGGCCTATATTGCAATTTTGTGTAGAGCCCAAGTCTTGCCTTCTCTTCATACAAGGAATGTATGATTGTGTTATCTGGGCTGTAGGTTGTTTATGGCTGCTTCTGTAACTAAGCCCGTGGAAGCTTTATGAAAAGTAGGCAAAAAGACAGGTAGGATACTTGTACCTCCCTGTTTGTACATACTCTGGCATGGCGGGGAGTACATTGGAGGTGGAGAAGGAAGCTACAAATCAAAATGATTTGTGGAACCATAGTCAGTGCTGAGTGTGCAGAGATACAGCACTGCTGAAGTGTGGGGGCCTGTGATGGAGAGGGGAACTACCATTTTGTTGCATGGGTCTCAGTCCCCCATGCTACTTGAAGAGATTTCATTTGAGCTAGCCTCCCTTAGCAAGATTTAAAGAACAACCACCACTCATGGGTTGCCTGGTCCTGCAGGAGAAGAAGAGAGAGTAATTAGTCTAGTCTAGTAGTTACAGCAGAAGACTGCAAGAAGATGTAGGGTCCAGTGCCAAGCCTGCACACTGACTTGCTCACCCTTGAAAGTAACACAGAGAAAGCCTACTGACATTTTTAAAAAATTTCATTTCAAATTAGCTAGGTCTTCAAGCAGAAAGGAAGTGTTTTTATCTGCCAGACAAGTAAATTAACCTTGAGGTCTGAAACTTGAGTGGTTTTATTTCTGGTATGTGTCTCAAGCCAGTGTTAAAGGCTGCACCAAAGGAATTAGTTAGACATCTTGTTTGGAGGTTCAGGAAATGAAAAGGATCCCGTTCCTTCTCAGTACCACCTGTTATCTCCAGGGAAATGAAAAGAACATGAGTTATATGCAGTTTTATGGGACTTACAGGACAGACTTTGCTACTCGCACTTTCCGCAGAGACAGTGGGACAAGGTACATAGAGTCAAGTGCTACTCTTATAAATGAGGGCATCATAAATGATCATTAAAATAACAGAAAGCAAGATTGACCTATTGTTACAGGATTGCTGTGTAAGTTTATGTTTCTGGACATAAGCACATTTAGTCTTTTCTATGCCTCAGATTCCCCACGAAATTGGGAGTGATAATAGCATGTGGATCTGCCCAGAGTCCATTCCACTGTTCTCTAGCTTATTAAGATAGGCATTGTACAAGCAGCATCCAGGATAGGAATAGAAGGACTGAATTTTTACTCCTGTTTTTAAGTCAAACAAGCCAATGTTGTCTTCCATCTTCACAAGTGCACAGTACAGCAGGCAACCATGGTCCTCTTGTGAAAGGCATTTTTCTCAAGCAGCCTTGAAAATTAAATCTGTTTGCTTTTCTTCTTTGTGCTGTGCTATTTCTTCCTGCCTGTTTGCAACCCTCCAGTTATCTGCCTTTTTGAGGAATTTGTTTTATTTATTACTTTGCTGTTTACTGTCATGTTTTTCAGTTCTAAGTAGCCAAGATATAAAATGCTTTTGCATTTCTTCATTGTCATTCTTCCCCATTTGTCTTGATACTTTGAGTGTAGAAAACACATCTAATAGCATCTTCTTGGAGATCATGAACTCTTAAACATACTGTTGGTCTTTCTGTTGTCAATGTATTTGCAAAAGCTAGAATGTATGTACAAGCTTGTTTTGATGAAGAAAGTTTTCCATTTTGTTTAAAAAAAACCCAACCCAAACAAATATGTAGCACTGATAGCTCAATTTTTATATAAGTTTAACAAAATTTTCTAATGTTGCTGCAAGTACTGATGCACAAAACAAACCCATTATGTGTTGCATGCTCATAAACCTGAAAGAGTGTAAAACTGTCTGCTCCAACCCTGAAATAAAATACTCACAACAGCAAACACTGTTGTGATAGGGTTAAACAGTCATGAAAGGGTTACAGGCTGCCTGCTTGTCACTTGATTCGGCAGGGGTTTAGATGAAGATGTGTGCCCTTTTTCTGGCATGGAAAGCCCGGGAGCCCCTGCAGCTGGCTTTGGATGAGGGAATAGCTTTGCTTTGTGTTACTTTATGAATTTGATGTTTAGATAATAAACTGTATCCCGAAGCAAGAGGTGAAGAAGACTTGGGTATTTCTGTGCCTTGACCTTTCTCTTTCCCCTGGGCAAGAAAGCCCACCAATGTGCAGGCTGTGAAAGACCATGTGACAACCATAGTAAAATATTTTCCCTTTCCTTTATTAAAGTAAACCCAGGTTATGTTATCAAAAGAGAAGTGTAAGGAGGCAGGTATGAAGAAGCTGTAAAGAAAGAGCAGGCTCACGTTTAACTTGTACATGCAAGAGAAAGTCCTACTGAAGATAATGGGGTTTTGAGGAAAGTAAAGTGATATAGGTTCATGATATCTATTAGATGCTCAGTAATTGCAAAGTTCATGTCACAAAACAGTGACCGTATGAGCCATCAGTTTATATCTTCTGTCTACTGAAGATTTTGAATTCCTACATAGGAAACCTGACATTAGAACAGGAGGACAAACCAGCAGCTGCAACCTTTGGCTGGGTAAGGATCACAGAAACAGATGCTGAGTCTGAAGCAGTGCACATGTCAAATACGGTAGCAGTATCAATCCGCTGCAGTGTTATTTACTGTTGCTGTTTCTGTCACGGGCAGAGCTCTGCCTATGTGGCACTTGCTGCTGTTGAGGTAGAGCGGAGAGGAAAGTCACTTCCTGAACAAGTGTGTGGTCCAGGTGTAAGAGAGGAGGCAGATACAGATAATCTCCGTAAGTGTGATTAAGCAACTGTTTCAGCACACAAACAGCTTCACTGTTTATAGTGCGTGTGAAAAAATCTTGTATTTTATCATTTTTACATGGCAGATTTCTTAAAATGCTGAGAAAATAGTAATTTTGAGAAATGTTGATAAACTCAACATTTGCTACATTATCCCCTTGACTTAGGCAGCATATTTTTCCTTAAGTTATTCCAATTAAGAAAAATGATGGGCCGTTTGGTGTGAGCCAGCATTTGCACACTGATACAAATTCAAGAGGAAGGCTTTGTCGGGCTGCAAGTACAAGCTTAGTATCCCAAGTGATTCTGGTATACTGCAGGGAAGACTGGACACCACCAAGATAAAATAATAGAAGTGCAGAGGGTGAGACACAAATGAGATTGGTTCATGGTATCTATCTAATAGTATTTTCGATGCTCATGTCCCTAAGCATCAGCCTTGCCTGAGAAGGCAGCCTCTGCACAGGCATCAGGAAGGCTGGTGTCGTGACAGATCACAAATTAAAAAGTGAGCGTGGGGGTGTTGCAAAAGGCAGATGTCAGTCTGCAATGGATAAGAAACAGAATAATATCAAAAACATGGGTGGTGCCTGTACGTCTCTTCCTGCCTTGATGAAGTCACAGCGGGGGAACTGTGTTGAATTTGATTTAAGTTCTGTATTCAAGAAACATGTGGGCAGACATGTGGAGGGAGGTAAGAGCAGAGCAGCAAGAACTATAGCAAGGCTTAAGAAATGGAAATGCTTTGGCTTGCTTAGGCTGATAAGGACTTCAGTATGTAAATGGATGTCTTTAAAAGTCTTAATGAGGACCAAGGCTTTTTTTCTAGCTCTAATGATATTTAGTCAAAACTTACCTCATCATTACACAAGATTTAAACTCTAGGAAAAGCTTTGTGCCCAGACAACAGAGCACTGGAAAAGGCTAACCATTAGAGGTTTTGGCAAGTTAGAAAAACGTTTCTCTGCCGTCATTGGTGTGTATGAGGTTTTACCTTGTTTTGATGGGTGAATGAATTTGACTGTGGCCCATTTCAGGATTGTTTTGCCTTGAGATGGCTTTGCGGAGCATAGTTGATGGTGGCCCTGCTGCACCTTTGTGGACTTCAATGCACTTTTAGCCATCATGGAAGATCCATCATGGCAGATGGAAGGCAGCCAAGGAGCTGCCTGCTCTGTGCAAGCCCATGCACCTCTTCTCTTGCATGCGTCTGAGGAGGACTCTTAGTCCTGGTAATGTCACTCATATCTGAGTGCTTTTTCAATCCTGTTAGTTGACAGTCTTGTTAGATGATTTTAGTGTGATTTTTCATGTTCTTACTGATATGCATTTCTCCTTTCTGATAACGATAAAAATTACAACCTCTTCATTCAACTTTCCTTTAATCTCTCATTTCTTGGAAGCCAAAGAAGTAGGTGCAGCATGCACACACTTCTCTGGCCAGTCATCTCCCAGCATGCTGAGCTATAGGATCCGCGGGTGCACGCTAATGCCACCTCAGTGCAATACCAGATCATCTGTCGAGGCAAACTTGTTCTGACACAGTTTCTAAGCTTTATGCCAGATATGTAAGGAGAGATGACACCCATAAGAGCAGCATAAAAAAAATTCTGTCTAGTCTGGCATATATTCTGCACAGGTGGCCATATCTCTTCAGAGTATTCTGGACTAATCTGAACCAACAGCAAGCTTGTGTCAGTGTTACATAGCCAAGGTATTTTAGATCTATATTTCAAGTATAATTGTCTTGTGGAGTTGTATTGTTGAGTTGTAGCCTGACTTGTTCTATATGGTGCATAATACTTACTCTTCCAGGGTCTTATGACCAAGGTCAGCTGAAATTATGAGGTCAGCATGTAAGTACATGGATTCTGTTTACTAAGCCTGTATCAGGCATTTTATTGGGTTGTTTACTGTGGTTTTACTGTACCTCCTCCTTGACATGTTTTGCTCTACAGCATCCTTGTTACATATTACGAGATTAATTTTGAGTGGGCTCTTCACTATTTGCTCTTGATTTAAGATCTAGGCAACTGTCCAGATTTGACAGCAAAACAGTTTGTAATCTGGAATAGGTATCTCTGTCAGTCAATTGTATTAAGCTATGGAGGAACAATCTAAGTATAAGTAGTTAGTTACCACTAAATTCCAGCCAGCATCTGAAACAGATCACCTGGGGACACAGATGTATTTGCATAAATATACACAGATCATAGTGATAATAATGTGAATAACATTTTTTTTTTTTGTGAGGCAATCACAGACCCTTTTGCAATTACTCCTAAGCACAGCAGTACAGAACAGTTGTGAAGTGAGTAATTATTAAAATTCCATTTTATAGAGGAAAACACTGAAACAACATGATTAGGGACTTTCCAGAGGCCATCCCTGACATTTTTTACTTGCTTGAAAGTAAAATCAAACTCAATTACTTCTGTTCCTGTACTTTATCTATAGATTCATTTTCCTTTTTTATACTTTTGCCTGGCATTACCTATTACACCTAATATCTTTTTACATGCAAGCAGACCCTTGCTAAGTGCTCCCACTGATATATAACTTTTGACAGACATTTTCCATCTTACTAAAAAAACGTTAGAAAAACCCAAGCTTCTTCTGTACCAGGAGAAATACATACATGCTCCCACTTCTGCTGTTTTCCAAAGTCTGTTTTGACAAGCCAGACCTGTATTAAAATCAGCTAGGCACCACACTCTCTTCCATCTTACTGTGACGTGATGAAACTGGTTGATGACACTGGCTCACCAGACTTGAAAAATTTTCCTGGCACCTCGTATAAACTCTTCTGGGAAATGCAGGAAGAAAACACGGATTTAAAACACCAAACACGGTAGAAAAGTACTTGTGGCAAAAAACAGTCAACTCCACATGTGGTCAGGGAGTGCATCGTCTATTACATTGGTTAGGTATCACCTGGGACAAATGACTCCAGCTCCGCTTGTGGATGTGGTCATGCCCTGATACATGGGAGAAAAAATACACCTGGCTCACAGGGAGACCTGGAGCCACAGCCTTGGCTACAGATGTGCCGCTCACAGTACCAGCAATGCATGTGTGAGCAACCAGAGGACATAGAGCTCCCTACTGCGACCCCTTGTTCCTTGGCTTTATGCCCTCATGTGCAAGGTGAAGCAGCCTAGGAGGTCAAGGAGCTGAAAACTACATCTGGAAATCGCAGAGAGGGAATACAGAGCTGAAGCCTTGAAGGACTGAGGAGGATCTCCAGGGATAACACAGCACACCCTACAACTGCCAAACCTGGATCAGATATTCCTGTAACTCTTCCGACAGATGTGTGTCTGTGTTCTCTTGAAAACCCTTCCCAATGGAGATCCCACTTTGTGCTTTGACAGTACGTCTTGGGCTTTGTGGCCCTTTCACATACGTCACACTTGAGGTTTCCTTCTTGCAGTTCAGATACATGACTTTTTATCCATCAGAGAGAGATGGATAAACCCCAGAGAATGGGTTCTTCTGTCTTCAGCCGTTTCTATATTTAAAGTCTGACATGGTGTCTCTTCTCTGTCTTCTCTAGATAGAACCCCCCCAACCTCCTTGTAGATTATGGCTCTTACAGATATATGACAATGCTTGCTAATGTTTTTCCAGACACCTTGCCATTGCTTTGTGTTATTCTTAAAGCCAGTGCCTAAAACTGGCCAGAGTGTCCAAAGGAACATGAATGAGTAGAACAAAAAGATTTTCTTTTTTTTTTTCTAAGATAAATCTTGTGGCACACACCCCCAGGATTGTTATCT
Source organism: Actenoides lindsayi (assembly GCA_025331215.1). Taxonomy (NCBI): domain Eukaryota; kingdom Metazoa; phylum Chordata; class Aves; order Coraciiformes; family Alcedinidae; genus Actenoides; species Actenoides lindsayi. The sequence goes on from WTSP01002731.1 coordinate 33,189, forward strand.
GTATTATCTTGTGAGTCTCCTTTATATTATATGTACTGCAGCAAGGTCTTGTGAGGTAATAAAAAAGGTTGAACAAATGCAGTATGAAGAAATTATAATAATTAAATATGTGGATGTGTGGCCACTTTTGAATTTCATTGCTTTTATTAATCATCACAACAGCATTGTGATAATCAAGAATATTTCCTGTTCCCATGGGAATAATGAAGGGATTTGTGTGTCCCCAGGAGCAGCTATTTTTACTATAGCAGGAGCTATTTTTATGATCTGCTTGGAAAATACTTTCATTATTCTCGACTTCTTCTCCTCATCTCCCAGGTAGTCTGTTTTGATTCTCTGAAAAATACATCAGCATATGAGTATTTGGGTAGAGTACACAGGTAGGATGATCTTCTTCATCCAAGTTATCTTTCATTTCTTTCCTTAAGTATATCTCTGTGTCATCTCTTCAGAAACTACCTCTGGTGACTGTGGAACTAAGACATTTCAGTGGCATATATTTTGTCATTTAAAATATCTGCTCTATTTTGTACAGAAAACAGAAAGAGGGCAATTATGAAAACTGGGCAGATGTGCAAGACCCTAATGCAGACACCAATTCCTATTAGGATAAATCTCCTCTCTGAATCTGATAGAAGTGCCATTGCTCCATGACCATGACACATTTTTCTGCTCATAGCTGATGTAGAGGGCTCATTTAATTACCGTACCCAGTTATCAGACATGTTCCCTATTAGCCACATGAAATGTGGGATTTCTATGGGATTTGGTTCCAAGACACCTCTATATCCCAGTAAGGTTCTTCATGTGTTCAGTTCCCACAAATCTTCTCTGGCTTAGCACATTCAGTAGCATTTCTCTTGATTTGGACCTTCTTCAGGGAAGATGCAATGATCCAGGGTAAACCTGTGTGTTGACAGTAGACAAGTTTTTCCATGGTGTATGTGGCCGATTCTTTTATTTTGGTTAAAATTGTCTTCTATGACAAAGCTGGTGTCTTCTAGCATGAGAAACATACTTTGTGATGAGAAAACCAGCTTGAAAAGATTGTGAATGAGAACGAAGACAAGAATCATTGGTAAAGAACGTTACACTAAAAAAACCACCACAAAAAAACTTGGCTAGTCTGTGGAAAGTTGAAATGATTAAAAAGTGAGATGTGTCATTTTTTTTCTTCTAGCTACACGCAGCATGTGTTTCCCATGTCTCATATTACAAGCAAATGTGAACTGAGGGTTTATGGTAATACCACCAAGGAAGTATGATATCATCTCCCTCACAGGTGGTAAGTCAGTTTTCCAAGGTGTGTTTTCACAGAGCGTTTCAGAGCGCTAGCACACACACGAGATACTTAAGGAATATCTGTAATTACAGAACAGTTTGAGGAATAAACACTGTCTAGCCAGGTATGAGTTGTAAAACACCTTATGGCATAATGTGTGATATCATTTGTATTTCATTGTCATTTGTATCTCGATAAATACTTGTTAAGGCAAGCATTTGATTGAAGTTAAATAAAGCTGATAATGTGGTTTATAAGTGCACCTCACGTAGATCTTATGTAATAGGACTAGTTGTTAATAAGATAAAGAATCCGATAGTGCAGAAGCAAATTTGCTAATATTTTGGCAGTTATAAGCCTGTATTTCAGGATGCTGGTCTTTTTTTTATCTAAGTTGTAAACCACAAACATAATAAATTGTACAAGATTACTAGAGGAAAAGTGACAAAAATGAGCATCAATCTCATGCCCAGCTTGACACGTTTATTTTCCTTTTGGATCATCAGGGAACTAGTTAACCAAAGATGTTAATATTATTAAAGTATTATCGTCCCTTTACATTCTGTATGTTTATGCTTATTGGAACAATTTTATGCAGTTAAACAGGCTGGAAATGGCTCTTGCCTGTTAAGTCTTTCTGCTGTTTGTTATCTTTTACAGTGGAAGCACAGATATATGTGCTTAGAAGGTGTGAAATGAAGTAAAACTGTCCCTTTGCATGTCACTTTGGTTTCAGTACAGATTCAGAGCTGTCTTTCTCTAAGACCTGGGATATTTTGGTCAGAAAATGGTCTGTGTCCTATTGCTATTGCAGCACTGGCCGTGCACTTTGTTTTTCATTGTTGTTTTTTCAGTCTGATCCCATTCAAGTGTCTTAGCAGATGTGCTTGACCACCTACAGCCTTTTTGGACTATTTTCCTTCCTGGCTTTTCAAGCTCAGCTATTCATGAAATCCGAACTATGTGTTGATCTCCGAAGCTCTTCCAACTTTCCTTAATGCAGCAATTATTTAAAAGAAGTAGGCAGCAGTTCTGCAAAATATTTGTCCACATTTCTGTTGGATGTTTTCTTTTTAATAAGCAGATGAGAAGAGCATCTGTTTATAGCTGATTTCCCGGAGAGGCAAGGCAAGCTCAGTACTTGCTGATTGCATATATGTGTGTGTCCTAACAACCTGTATATCCTCATGTCCAACAAACAGCTTTTGAACCTACTGGCCACTCTGGACTAGAGAGGCAGAGGTCCCTGGACATTCCTTTAAACTTCAGTCAAACTGTGCAGAAGAGAAATGTACCATCAAAGGTTTGCTGAATGGCGGGCTTCATCACATGCTCATCCTTTAACAGACAATTCAACCACAAGACAGAAATCCACAGGGGCAGGTTCATTACTTTTACTGCTCACACCACTCCTTGTAGGACTAATGAAAGTGTGCACAGTTAGTAGCTCACATCTCTTGACCAGGATTAAGGCAGTGCTTTTGTGGGTGCTAAAGTTTTGAATCTTATGAAAGACCTTATCAAAGCATATTTCCCCTGTCTTCCACATCAATCTCTTGATAAATCAGTTTTCTGGTTAGTTTATGCATTATGGAGCCCCACAGGGCTTAATACTGCACCTACTTTTTATGCATGTATGTTGTTTCTCAGTCCAGCTGTCCACTCAAGAGCTCTGAGGCATTGCTATATTGAGCATTCTTCAGCACGCCTTTCCTGGTGTGTCATGTTCTTCTCTTTCATGCTGTGCTAGAGAGAGAACATTAGTAACACACAAGTTTTTGATCAAAAAACAATACTGAGCAAAACCAAAATCATATTTTTCCAATTTTATTGTTTACGTGACAGCCTTTTCAGCTTCTATTTATAATCTCTTTTAAATCTATGGAACTGTAACATTGCTGATGTTTCTTTTCCTCCTTCTCATTTCCAAGGGGAAGTCTCTGATTGCCAATCTTTAGACATGGCTTTTCCCAGCACCAGCGACAGCCCAATTGGATCCCCAGAGGGCTGAGGATGTCAGGTTTCCTCTGTCCCCATCCCCTTCCAGTATGGGGTTGCATCAATGCTGCTGAAGCACCCAGTGCCCGAAGAGACTGGTCTGGGGATGGACAGGGCACACAGTGGGTATGTGCCCACCTCAGCATGCCAGTGAAAGTTGGTATTGCATAAGACTTTGGGCAGTGAGTGCACCTTGCAGCAGTGCAGGGGCAGGCTGCTTTCTAGGCTCATTTGAGCCTTTTCTAAGCTATTTAGTCAGCATATTTTGGATACCATGAATATACATACTCAGGACTTGGGCCATTGGCTGGGTTTCCAAAGCAGGTGATTTACCTGAAGTCTGTTGCAGTCACTACAGTCTTTTTTCCTTATGGTCTCAGACTGGTCAATCCCAACTCATATTTTTTACAGTTGATACAACTTTTTTCTTTCTGGGGCAGCAACAAACTCATCTACAGTTATTAGAGAGAGATTTGCTGCTGGAACTGCTTCTCTCTGTCTTTTTGACCACTACCTGTGGTAAAGTCAGTAGGGAGCCAGATCGACACACATTCAGTTCATATGCATTTCCTTGTGAGAAAACTCTCAATTTCTGCCCATACTCCCTCATTATAACGTCAGAAGTAGTGGAATTGTTTCTAATTTCAGATGAATATTTTGGGGTTTGCATTATAAAAATCATATGAGACATCCCAAAGTCACTCTTGTTGCTTAGAGGGATGAAGTGTCTCTGTGAGGAAAATTAAAATAGCCTGAGATGTGGAAAATCCAAGTATTTAAGTTTTTGTATTTTGTGACTCTTTAAAAATTACGTGCATTATACGAATAAGACATTTGGGTCTGCTTTCCTGCTAAGGTTTTTGAGGTGAGGACTCACTTGCAGTGTGCCATGTAGTACAACACATTCATGGCAGTTTTCAATTCTTCAGTAATTTCCTATCTGTAATATAGGGAATGAGATTTTTCTCTGAAAAGTACAAAGTAAACCATGACATTTAAAATGTAAGTGTCTGCTTTCAGAAGAACAAAGCTTGTATTCTCCTTAGACCAGCATTTCAGTGTAATCACTATTCCTTTTAGGAAGATGTGTGTGAAATGGTAACATTGAAGTCCAACAATAACTGAAGAAATGTGTTAGAGAGATAATGATTTGCACAACTTTGCAACACTTGCCGTCAGCAAAGCTTTAGAAGAGGAATGAAGTTTCTAACTTGAAAGGAAAGAAGGCAGCATTGGATTTAGAAGTGTCTTAAGGTGACTAAATGAATTACTCATGTTTCATCCACTGACATCTGAGGTGGTATCTGCTTTTATTTAGTGACTGACAGCACAGAGAGTCACTTAGGAAAGCACCTGATGGTCTAATTTACTCATTGCCTTCCTCAACCTGAGAAACAAGAAGTCTACAAAGAAATGATTTTCTAACGATGCCTCAGGCTGATGCATGAAAAAAACTCTGGCTTGCTCTGGAACATGCTTGGTCCAGCAGTTTGATCTCTGTGTCTTCAGATACTTGTCACCAGGCACTACGTGTTGGTCCCTTTCTCACTCTAGAGTTGGCAAGGCTTTTTCAGTTTCCCCTCCTAGAACATGAAGAGTAGAAAAGGGCTGCTCTTGCCCCCTCCAGTGAATCCAGGCTTCCACAGTGAAAACAATTGGAGCTTTTTTAATTTGGAGGGCATAAGCAAAAGGCAATGTGTAAAATGAGACAACACAATAAAGCATTTATAGCAGTTAGATTTGTTGCTTTTATCACCTTTCTCACAACACAGGAGCAAGGGGACAGTCAGAGATTAAATATGAGAAAATTCCAAATAGATCAAAGGAAATGCGTTTTATGTAATGTACAGCTGGAGTCTAAGACTCATTGCCAAGAAATAGCAACTAGGCTCAGGAGTCAGCAAGACTGGGAAGAGGAGTGAATACTTCTGTGACTGGCAGGAATGTTCAGAGGTACTTTGAAAAGGCTTGAAAACAGGTTTAGAAGGACGTAAACCCCAGGATAGTTGTGAAATTTGCACAGATCAACCCTTTCAGTATTAAACTTACAACTTCCATGCTCTTCATCATTTGATCTTTTGAGCCTGTAGATAAACATACCTGTCAAACTTCATTGGTGTTCAGCAACATAATAATTTACTTATGTATGGTGTGCTGCTCTTTTACGGACAACACTTTGTCAGTGTCTTGTTTGGGTTTTTCCTAACCTTTGGTTTTTCACTATCACCTCCTAGGGAGAAGAATTCAGCCTCTCCTTTTTCACCAAGATTTTAGATAGGTGGGAGAGCCTGTTTCCCTGGTGGAAATATTTGTTTGGGGGATTTATTTGAGCAAGTCCTGAATACTTATCATATCAAGTAAGTTTCGAACCAAGTAGGATTTTTGTGGCTGTTCATTTACTGGTGTGTATGCTAGTTGGTCACCTCCAGCTCTAAGTGCCCCTGCTCCAAGAAGAAGGATTTTGGTACTTAATGGATAATTTCAGAAAAGGAGATTTATTGTTATGCTATTTTGTTCCTGTAAAAATGTCAGCCCTTGAGGTTCTTCCTCTCTATTTTTCTCCCTCTGGGCAATTGCATGGTCACTGCTTGTTCGTGTCCTCTGATTTTAGTCTGCTCAGGGCATGCCTTTTTTGAATACAGGAGTTGTGTCAAGAAGGAATCTACAGATAAGGAAAGGTGAAGTTTTTGTTGTACGAGAGGATGGACCTGGCTGTTGTCCCCATGCCCCTCTGTTAAGACCAGTGGGAAGAGTCAAGAGATGTAGACCCGCAGTTGTGTCATCTGTGTCACCCACGTTGTAAAATCTAGACCCACGAGCCAGAAAATAAGATGAAAGCTTGCTTTGTCACGTGGGAAAAAAATACTTAGTGAAACACAGTAAGGCATTTCAGATTGACTTCTTACTCATTCTTAAATCTGCTTTATTTCCTTCTAGCATCAGCCATCAAACAAAATATTTGAAGTTTTTAAGAAGCACAGTTACTTTTTGCTTTGTAAATAAGCGACTAACTTATTCAACTGTAGCTGTCTTTGAGATCTGTTTTTTGATTCAATGGAAAAGTGATGACAGGTGTTGTCATGCAGAAATTAATTCTTTCACCATAACTGTCCAGGCTCTTGAATGATTTATTCTGTGTAAAGTATTTGCCAAAAATGAAATCTACTTAACCTGTCTAAACAACAAGGGAAAATTATTAAACTAAACTTTCCACGCCACCTATCTGGGCAATGTGGGATGAAAAGCGGCACCCTCACCGTTACAGCAAGCTGTGCGGAGGCTATTAAACTGACACTGGGCAAGGTCTTGTAATGGGGGATTTTCTCAGTGAGAAGAATGCCAGTGCTTTTTTTAGGCCAGCTCCGAAACCACAGATCATAGAATCACAGAATCGTTTAGGCAGGAAACTACCTTTGAGATCATCAAGTCCAACTGCTAACCTAACACTGGCAAGTCTACCACTAAATCATGTCCCTTAGCACCACATTTACACATCTTTTACATACCTGCAGAGATGGTAACTCAAATACTTCCCTGGGCAGCCTGGTTGAATGCTTGACAACCCCTTTTGGTGAAGAATTTTTTCCTAATACCCAAACTAAACGTCCCCTGGCACAACCTGAAGCCATTTCTTCTTGTCCTATCACTTGTTACATGGGAGAAGAGACTGATCCCCACCTCACTGCTACTTTCTTTCAGGTAGTTCTAGAGAGTGATAAGGTCTCCCTTGAGCCCCCTTTTCTCCAGGCTAAACAATCCCAGTTCTCTCATCTGCTCCTCATAAGACTTGCTCTCTGGAGCCTTCACGAGCTTCATTGCCCTTCTTTGGACATGCTTCAGCACCTCAGTATCATTCTTGTAGTAAGGGTCCCAAAACAGAACCCAGGATTCAAGGGGCAGCCTCCCCAGTGCCAAGTCCAAGGGGACAATCCGTAGTCTAGTCCTGCTGGCCACACTACTCCTGATACAGGCCAGGATGCTGTTGGCCTTTTTGGCCACCTGGACACACTGCTGGCTCATATTCAGCCAGCTGTTAGTAAACACCCCCAGGTCTTTTTCTGCTGGGCATCTTTCCAGCCACTCTTCCCCAGGCCTGTAGTGTTGCATGGGATTGTTTTGACTGAAGTGCAGGACCTGGCACTTGGCCTTGTTGAACCACATACCACTGGCCTTGGCCCATTGATCCAGCCTGTTCTATCCTTCTTCAGAGCCTTCCTACTCTCCACCAGATTAATGCTTTGTCTAATTTAGTGTCTTACTGAGGGTGCCTTTGATCCCCTTGTCCAGATCATTGATAAAGACGTAAAACAGAACTGGCCCCAGTACTGAGCCCTGCGTAGCACCACTTGTGACTGGTCACCATCTGGATTTAACTCCGTTCACCACCACTCTTCAGGCTTGGCCATCCCACCACTTTGTTACCCAGTGAACAGTGCACTCGTTGAAGCCATGAGCAGCCAGTTTCTCCATCAAAATGCTGTGGAAAATGGTGTCAAAGGCTTTACTAAAGTCTAGGTAGACAATATCCACAGTGCTTGTGGATCCATCATTGTTCCTATTCTTATTGTTGGTTTTTGCTGCATTAGAACGGATTATGGTCTTAAAAACAAAGGTCCTCATTCCCCATATCCATTACTTTGTTCTCATGAGAAGAAACCCATGTCTGCCTGTTATAATAAATTGATGTACCAAATTATGGTGAAGTTAATCAGAACTGACAGTATAATGGGAGCAATTGCAGCTTAAGTTGCAATAAATTTGTTTGTTTATAGATGGGATTTTGCAGCCAAGAAAGTGTTTTATAAATCAAAGAGATCTCTCACCAAACTTACCTTTACTGAGGAGCAAACTAACATCTAAGAACTAGAAAACAGCACTGTTGCGAGAAAGCCATTTATCCTAATTTCTTTTCAAATAGTTGGTTATGTGAGCATTTTATTTCAGCCAATGCAGCATTGCCATTGTTTAATTCTGTCTCACAGTCTGATAATATTTATCCTACATCCTGATGACATGTGAATGCCAGTTTCTTCCCTTCCCTTTTGCTTTTAGTAAGTTCCAGTTTTTCTGGTTTCAGGAAAAACGTGGGCTATCAAACCAGGAGGCAAATGTGTTTTCTAAATTCTATGAAGTATATTAAAATACCATAAAATTCAAATCATTATTATGTCTCGGGTGCAACTCGTGCTTCTTCATTCTTGGGTTGGCTGTTTCTTTATTATTTAGCAATCTGACTAAGGCAGATCCCACCAGGACTGCTGTCTTCTCCCCGTATAATTTGCAACTTGATCACAGGAGTGATGCAGTAGTTGTCATCACTCGGTCACTATTAACCGCCTTCTCGCGCTTCTTCGCAAGGCATTTGGGATATAAGCAGGTTTGGAGATATATTTAGAAAGCACTACAAAGAATTTTCATATCAGTTTATTTACTACTTTCAGAGAATTAATCTTCTGCTTTTTGATGGATGGACTGTGAGGACAGGCTTCCCACATTATTGTATTTTACCCTTCTCTAAATCTACTGATATTGATTAATGAATATTTTAACAACTCAAAATCTTAAAATGCATAGATCAGAAAGCGGTGCTTTTCTCCATGGTGGATTAAGAAATATGGAGCTATATTAACACGGAACGCTACAGCGCTTTCCTTTCAGTGTAATAGACTATAGACTAGTAGTTTGCAACTTAACCACAGGAAAGTTGTCACCTCTTGTCTGTTGCTACTCTATCCCTGTCACTACAGCATCAGTCACCTTGGCTAACGACATAACCAGAAGCCAGAGGGGTTTGCATTTTGATAATGCTCAATGCCCAGAAGGCAGCATGACTGAGAGCTGAGAAACGCTGCTGACATAGTGCCACAGTGCAACAGTTTGTAAAATACAAGAACTGAGAAAGGGAAGGGCCTTTTATATTTTTGTACACCAAAAAAAATACCCCGAACATTTAATTTAAAGCCTGTAAAAAAAAGGAAAATAAGGTTCATTCCTAGGTTAGGTTGTTTGCCTTCACTGCTTCTGCAGGCAGGCTGCTCCAGAGTGCTTTCCTGATAGTCAGCTTGGCTGGATGTTCTCCTGCCATGGTGCTTGCTCCAGGGTATAAATAGCAGCAACATAATATCTCTGTTTTTCTTTTGTCAGGATAAATTCCTTCAGTTTTCTCTTACATCACTCATTCCTATTCTCTCAGCATCTTGGTAGCCCTTCCCTGCCTGTCTCAGATGGAATTAATCTTTCCTGAACACACACGTAGCAAGAACTTTGCACACCATTGTAACAGGTTTTCCTCATCTGTGACATTAACAATAATACTGCTGTTGCTGGAAACACCCTTATTTTTTTTTTCTCAGCAGGTAATAACAAGAAATACCTCATCACATTCAGCATAACGCAGTATAGTTGGCAGGGTCCAGCATAATGTGTGCCTCTCTCCCAGGGTACACTGTCATCGCCTTTAAGAATCGCTATTTAAGAATAACTCACCTAGACTTTTTCTTAATGAATTTTAATTTGACGGTTAAGATTTGTGGTTAAAGACTGGATAAGCCCTGTGCCAACAGGCTTGGTAGCTGCCAGGCCAGATAGACTGGGATAAGACATCGTCTGTGCCTCTCTGAGAATCAACAGCAAGGTTTCGACAGGAAGCACTTCTCAAGCTTACCCCAGGTTAGCACATTACAATTTTATTGCTGTGGTGTTTTGTGCTTATTAAAAATCTCCATTGGAGGCAGCCTGTTAAAACCTGCCAGCAGCTCCTTCCCTTTGTGAGCTTCTGAGCCTGGGGTGCTCTCGTTTTGCTGCTCTGTGGCTTTGTAGTGTATGCAACCTGTCCTGGCTCTGACGTAACCCCACCAGGAAAGTGACACTTTCAAAAATATTTCAAAATAATTAAAAAAATCTAAATACCTGCATGAAAAGCAAAGTTTTGAATAAAGAACCTGTCAATGGCAAGGTTTTGATGGTTTTCAGGAGTGAGGCTCGCTGTTGTGGAGTATCCCCCAATGTGGCTTGTGGCCTGTCTGCACTACAAGAGGCTGGTTGCAGTCCCCACCTCAAACAAAATGCCCTCCCCTCCTCCTCCAGGGCTCTTTCTGTTGAAATTACTTGATTTTGCTGATGCTAGTTGAGCTCATGGGGACTGAAAGGGGCAGGAGGGCTCTTACAAGCCAGGAGGTGGCAGCTCAAACGAGGGAGGGCAGGGACATCTTGTCCCCATGCCTCTGCATCACTCCGGGATGTCTGCCTGCAGCCAAATGTTGTTTCTTGCCGCATGCCAACGCTGTTGGGAGTCTCCCATCCGTATTCATTCAGGGCCTGCCCTCTTTTCCTTGAAACTGTGAAGTTTGAAATTAAACATCATGTTCTCTATAAATAATTTTAATTGGCAGCAAGCTCACTGAATGTGGTCTTTTGCATACAAATTAAAACCTGCTGTAGTGAACTTGAGAGGGTCCTGAAATGGGTTCACTGTTCAGAGGGACTTTCATTTTGTGACACTTCATGTGAATTAGTTTAAAACTGGTTTAGCAGAGTGCTGCCTTTCTTCAGGGCAAACCTCTCTTGGACTGTTTTCTGAGGGTAGCTGTTCCACAGCCAACACTGTATCCGTATTCTCCATCCTACAGGGTGGCCGTAGCATTAATAAGAATCATTTAACCAAGAAATTCTGAAGAGCATGTCCTATCATTAGCTGCCTCGAGGGTCTGTCCAAGCTCTTACCACCCCAACTGTAACAAATTTATCTGTTGGTTGTGGAAGCTTAGTTATGTACCTTACTATTGCCACTTACCTATATCCTTACGTAGATCCTTCCCACTGGTGTTTCATCTCATTGACTTTAGTGAGATCACTTCTGTGCATACATCCATCTTTACAGAAATATTTGCAGAAGTTGAGTCTAATCCACACTTGGCCTCCTTTTCTTCATCTTCTTTTTTTTTTTTTTTTTAATTATTATTATTTTTATTTTTCCTGCATCATTGTCAGTGAACCTTACAGCAAAGTTACCACAGAAATTTCAACCACAGCAGAAATGGAATCACCTTAATAAACTCAGTGCAGTTACTGTCAGAACAAGTGTTTAAAAAGTGGGATATCTGTTGCTTGGGAATAGAAAGGACTAGGAGACTTTAAATTAATCTGGAAAGATAATATTTACACAGTACAAATCTGTAAGTACTTTTTACATAAGAAGCTTGTGCTGCCTTCATGTTGATCCAGTGTGAAGGCAACCCGTCTCTGTTGGTACTTAGCAATCATGGTTTGTAATGTGTTGGCAGGTGGTATTTCTTTATACCTAATTTGAAGTGCACTGAACTGAACAGGAGTCTCTCCAGCAATTTCATTCAGATTTAAATTGCTCTCCTGGACTATGGCTGCTTTCCCATGCCAAGATCTCAGTTAAAATAATCTAGATTAAAGATACTACCAAATCATGTAGAGCCAGCTTTACAAATAGACCTCTGGAAGTGAAATATTAGTGAGGTGAGGTGAGCTGAGGGAACAGCAACGGCTCATACAGGTTTTGAGGACAAACTTTCCTGACCCACTTCTTTGAAAGTGAGCTGCTAAACGAGCCCACCTTGTGTGCAGAGGAGTGCTTCCTTCTCCTTGTCCCACCAGTAAGCCTGCAGTCCTCCAGCACAGCCCGGCACCCACACACAGCTGAACAGGCAAATGATTTGGCACTTTGCTCCCAGGAACCACAGGTAGTGTTTTGCTCTTGCTAATCTAACTAAAATTTAAGTTCCTTGTCCCTCTTCTCACCTGAGTGCCAAAGCCTGTCTGTGCACAGTGGAGGCTGCTTCAGCCCAGTCAGGATGAGCACTGCTTGCACTCCTTGAATCCCTTTTTTTTGGTTTATTTTAAATACCTCTTCTCAGTCGACTAAAGGTAAATGGAGGATATAGGCTGAAAGACTGAAGCTTACATAGCTGTTTTTCTGCAGCCTACCTCTCTGTGGTGTTGGGTTTTTTTCCTGCTTTCTCCATTTATGGAGAATTTCTTTATAAATAGTAGGAAAAAAATCAGCACCTACTGATTAAGCATGAAATACCTTTCCAGCTTAGAAAACATAGAGTTATTGCAATACAAACAGTCAGATATGGAGAGAAAAATAAATATTGAAAAAAATAAAAAAGGGGATGTAATTTTTAAAACCTCTCTCTCTACTTCAGTTGATTTCCAAAACAAAACCTTAAAATGATCCAACCAAAAACAACTTGAAAGAAAGTGCAAGAAATATTATTAGTGAGATTGTATCTACTGAAATTGGCCAAGTACTTACACAGGTTGCTGAAAGAAATTTGATGCTTAATTCTTTCAGACAATTTGGATGTTGCCAGAGGTGGTGTTCCACCTGCCTACAGGAAACTATCTGCAACTTTACATCTTAAAAAAAAAGCTTTAAAATTTATATTAATCATCTCATTTACAAGCTACTGGTACTATACATGTTGCTGCAGATTAAATGACTCATTGGCTGGGTTTCAAATAGTAGAAAACAAGGCTCTGCCCCCACATCTTCCCTTTCTGTCACACTGATTAGCTGCTATTTGCATTCTTTTTATCCCATCTGGAGCCGTCAGCAGAAGGGATTGTTTAGACCTAAAAGATTAAGATTAAAATTGGTCTGATGACATTCTGATGGAAATGTATCTTGTTTTCGTGCTGGCATTTTATCATGCGCTAGGTTTCCATTAGGTCTGTGGGGGCAAACAAATTACTGTGGTGGTAGGACAGCTAGCCAGAAATAATACGTGATGATCGACCTGATATTGCCCTGTGCTATATTGCACAGGCTTCCTTGGGAGGGATAAGTCCCTTGCATTTCCTATGGGTACCACTACGTAAGACCATAGAAGCACAGGCAGTTACTGAGGAGCAGCTGGTATGCTACTAATTCAGGTTCAGCTTCAGTCTTCGTATTTCCTTCATCTGATCATCTCATAAGGAAGGAAGAGTGCTTTTGGAGTCAAAAAACTAAAAAGGTGTGTCCAGGTGTCAGGCAGGTTCTCCATCACTTTATGCATATTGTGTGTGGTTCCCTGCTTGAAAACAGGGATTTCCCCAAGGCAAAGGCGGTGGTGTGTGGGCAGGATCCTTTCTCATCCTTGTGGCAGAAGTCATTGCGACCAAATTGTTTTGAGTGTTCTCTCCACCACTCTCTTGTTGCTTTCTGACAAATCTAGACTAGTGCCTGCTGAAGGAGATGTCTCTTCATGTTGTGTTGACTTTCATTGCCTAATTATGAGCAAGCCTCTGGGCCAGTGGGGTATTGTCCTGCAGATTCTTTGGAAATTTGCTAGTCCATTCAGGGGTAATGGTTTTAAACTAAAAGAGAGACAATTAGGACTAGATATAAGGAAGAATTCTTTTACAGTACGAGTGGTGAAATATTGGAACGGGTTGCCCGGAGAGGTGGTAGTTTTTCCATCCCTGGAAACATTCAAGGTCAGGTTGGACAGGGCTCTGAGCAATATGAACTAGTTAAAGATGGCCCTGCTCATTGCAGGGGGGTTGGACTAGATGATCTTTAAATGTCCCTTCCAACCCAAACCATTCTATGATTCTTGTATGATTAATTTCTCATACATATAGATAAGAAAAATCTGTGCAGGACAAACACTACACATGGCTCTACAGGAGATATGTCATCTTCTGGGTGGCATCTGCAGGAAAAGAGATCCAGGGCATCTCAGATGCCTCCAAACACCCATGTTTAAGCTACTGCATTGAGATCTAGTCTATGTCTTTGTCCCTCAAACCCCTACAATGAGTAATTAATCTATGAAGGAGCTAATAATTACCCATAAATACTGCTTTTGTTTATCTTACAGAGCATAAAGGCAGGTTTCTGACAGCAGTTGTTGTTCTTCCTGATAATTTTACATGCTTTACAATTTTTACAGTTGTGTAAGTCTTTGTGTCACTAAGCCCATATTTGCATCTTGATGTCAATGCTTTGTGGGGTTAGAACCACGCAGCACTTGTGTGCCCTTGCAGATGGAGATGGCTGGCAGCGTGCAAGGCTATGCCAGGCTCCTGGAAGCAAAGCTGCCTTTATTGCATCTCTGGGGGCTTTCAGGAAACAGAGAGAAAGGACATTTTGCAGATTAGTTGCTTCCCAAGTAATTGGGATGAGCGGACTGATTATTGACAATCTGCCATTACATTGTGACTGAAAACACTAAATTGTATTAACCTGGTTGTGCAGAACAGATGTCATCATGCTGTGAATCATCACTCTGAGATTTATCAGTTCAAATAAACAAAAGAGTTATTGTTACCTTAGCTGCCTAAAACATTACTCCCTGCTTTTACTGCAAGTCCTATGAAGGGGATTCCTATGAAGCCTTTTGAAGAAAGGAGATCAAGACCTGATTAGAATATTTGGGTTGAATTTGCTCTCCTTCTAGGTGTCTGTACTGCTGGCAGTTCCAGAAGTTAATAACCAGTATCATGAAGTATAGGAAAGATGACATCTTTGGAGGACATCTATAGCAAAAGCTTTATGTTTCATGAATGGTTTTTATGTGGTACTTCAGGATCATAACACATGCACAAATTTTCGGTCTCATGCAAATACAGCCTTTTTTTGGATGCAAATATTGTTTTGATATATCTTTGCAGAAGTCCTTTGGAAAGTATTGGCTACTATTTGCATTTAGTCCTCCTTGCCCAGGACTGGCTAGTTAACTCTCTTCCTTATCTGACTTTTTTTGGTCCAACAATACATTTCACTTGCCTGTTCTGCACTGAATCAAGTTTGCATTAGGAAAACATAAAGTTTAACCCATAGTAACATTTCTCTTTGAGACAAGAAATGGATTTTACTGTTAAAATCCCCTTTTCAGATGTGTCTAAGCTACTCCTATTTTACTGAACAGTGGAAGGAAAACCATACTCATTCTGTGCACATGAGTTGTGAAGATGAAAAATAACAGGAAAATACAGATAATCATCATGAAGCATGTAATGATTGCTGTGTTTCAAGATTGCATTTTATAATATTTGTAAGGCAGTACAAAAAGAGTAAAGGGAGAAACCTAGAAGCCAACCTGCCTGGGAGTGTGGATTGTTTACGCAGTTCCAAAGAAACCTCTCTGTGAAAGGGTGGTTATGGAAAGTACCACAAGAAAAAGCCATTGCTGGTGTCTACTCTAAACAGACAATACAGAATTGTCATGCTTTAACCCCAGCCAGCAACTAAGCACCACACAGCCACTTGCTCAGTCCCCAGTGAGATGGGGGAGAGAATGGGAAGGGTAGAAGTGGGAAAACGTGTGGGTTGAGATAAAGACAATTTAATAGGTAAAGCAAAAGCCGCGCGCGCAAGCAAAGCAAAACAAGGAATTCATTTACCACTTCCCATCGTCAGGCAGGGCTTCAGCCATCTCCAGGAAAGCCGGGCTCCATCATGTGTAACGGTTACTTGGGAAGACAAATGCCACCACTCTGAATGTCCCCCTTTCCTCCTTCTTTCCCTGGCTTTATATGCTGAGCATGATGTCATATGGTATGGAATATCCCTTTGGCCAGTTGGGGTCAGCTGTCCTGTGTCTGTGTCTCCTCCCAACTTTTTGTGCACCCCCAGCCTACTTGTTGGGAGGGTGGTGTGAGAAGCAGAAAAGGCCTTGACTCTGGGTAAGCACTGCTTGTCAATAACAAAAAACATCCCTGAATTATCAACACTGTTTCCAGCACAAATCCAAACCATAGTCCCATACGAGCTACTATGAAGAAAATTAACCCCATCCAAAACCATCACAAGAATAAATTAGTGTGTTAGGTAGACATCAAGAAAGCAATGAGAGAAATGATGATTAAACACACAGAACTAGTTACGTCCAAACTCAGGGCTGTTCCTTGTGATGTGAATATGATCTGGTTGGTCATTCCTGACAGAATTTTTTCATGTTTTATTAATTTTGTTGGAAATCTACATGAAGGCAGAGGAGCACATGCAGACAATGGGTAGCTGAGAACTCACAGAACCGCAGAATGGTAGGTGTTGGAAGGGACGTTGGGGATTCACCTGGAGCAGGTTGCACAGGAACATATCCAGGTGGGTTTTGAAAGTCTTCAGACAAGGAAACTCCACAACCTGTCTGGGCAGCCTGTTCCAGTGCTCCATCACCCTCACAAGTAAAGAAGTTTTTCCTTATGTTCTAGGCTAGGCTGGAGAATTTTCCTTTCCTTACTCGGGCCATTTGGGGACTTATAAACATCTATTTGCTTTGAAAAGACCGTTGCTTTATGCATCAAGTAAGCTGACACGCAGTGCTGGAATAGGAAGGTTAGTAGTGAAGGGAATAAATCTTATGTTCAATTTAGAGCAGACCAAAATGAAGACAGTTGGAATATAAAATGAGATCAGAATACAGCTTCGTCCCGCCAAGAGTGAAATCAGTCTCTCCCATCCTACTGTGTCCTTTCTAATCATCACGATTGCTCTTCCAAGCCTTGGGCTTTTCAGATTGTGTTAGTCTTTGATGATTTATTCCCCATTTGCACTGCTTCCATCCAGGCCTTTTTTTGTAATCTCTGTTTTGCTGCTATTTGAACCTTTCCACCAAAGCTTTAGTCCAACTATTGACCATCCCACTCCTGAAATACTGCAATGCCTTCTGCTTAGCCTCCATTTTTCACTTTCTTCCCCAAATCATATTTGTTCCTTCATCTCGATTTGGGCAGACACCCCTCCAAACATGCACATGCACACACAGTTTTCACTCACTCCTGGGGCTGCCCTTTTTTTTTTTTTCAGAAGATTCAAAAGTTCTGTTTTTATCTTTTAAGGCCCTACAGATAAATATTCCTTGGTATCTCTTCTTACTACTTCGTACCGCATCCGTCTGCTACAATTCTTCACCAGTTCTCCTTTTCCATCCATGTCCTTCACACAAACCTGAGAAAACAACAGGCAAAGAAAGACCTGATTAAGGACTGTGGATATTACAGTTTTGTGCCTCGAGAAGCTGCATGTTTCAGTCCAACAAACTCTAAATATAGACATAGGCGTTCCTAGAAAATAACATTACAACATCCTCTTTAAAGGGGTACTCATTAGTGCAATAAAGACCTAGCATGTGGGCAAGTGCTGATGAACCTGCTTTATCTCTTTCAAGTGCATAAAGCTGTAAGAAATTGTAATAAATGCCCATTTACTCATTCAGGCCTGGCAGACTTGAAAAATCATAAATCTCATTTCCATGCAACGTCGTGCATGGCGCGTTTTGTGTGAAGCAATAGACGATGCCATACCTTCTGTGTTAATTGAAGGTACAAAACCAGAGAGTTGACAGGGACTGCCTTTAGCCTGCAGCTCCACTATTCACTATTACTTTTCAGGCATAGTGTCTGTTACACATTCCATCATTAATACATCAGAAAAAGCACTTATTCTTGGAAAATGCTCTTCAGTGTTAGAAATAACTGTGATCAACAGCTTGGAGATCCTAATTGCAGCCTATTAGGAATAATGAGATTTGCATGGTAGAAGCCAGAGAATTACATTGATAAAGAAAAAATCCACAACATGAAAGGTTAATATAAACATATACTGCCCAAGAGTGCAAAGGACACATAAATTGGTGGCTCATTACTGCAGACTGACCCATGGGTAAGAATGTCATCCAGCTCAGAGGCTTTCCCAGGAAGTTTGGCTGCAAAAGTTACAAAAGATAAGGACATGCTTGTGGAAACCGCTAAACTAATGAGAGTTGAAAGTTGTTTGAAATATCCCGATGACCTCACAGATGGGATGCTTATTAAGGTATCTGCATCAGTCTCTTTTTTGTCTAGCAGACTGTTGTAAAGCTTTGCCGAGGCGTAGCCAACAGTCCGTGAAGGTGTCTCCATGCTTTCTGACATACCAAGGGCATTTTATTTTTTTTTTCTGAACGAATTCAAAATGAAAACCAACATGCATGTCCGATTTTTGTTTGCAGGCATATTTGTGGAATAGCACAGGCGAGGCAGTCAACTATGATTACTTCATCAACACAGGGTCTGCCCGCTACCTACGTGCCTATCTGCTCGAGTGCGCTGGTCAGGAGCCAACTGCAAATTTAGGTCTTGAAAGTCTGAAGAAAAGCGCTTTATGTGCGAGGGTCCCATGAAGGCTCCGTAACGCAATTAAGCCCCATTTTAACAAAAGGCTAGCCATTTTGCTGAGGCATGACATGAGTAATTAAAATATCGTTTTAAAAAAGACAAATGAGTGTTCTTTTCTACTCTCAGATATTGTTTGAGAAAGATGAGGG
This sequence comes from Actenoides lindsayi, assembly GCA_025331215.1. Taxonomy (NCBI): domain Eukaryota; kingdom Metazoa; phylum Chordata; class Aves; order Coraciiformes; family Alcedinidae; genus Actenoides; species Actenoides lindsayi. The sequence goes on from WTSP01002731.1 coordinate 51,738, forward strand.
GACAGGGTTATGATTTTTGATTGTTCCGGGGTCCTCTGAGTGGAAATCATGGACAACGGACTAAGCCTGAAGCAAAACATATCTACCCAAGCTGCTATGGGGACCTTATCACTGTGGCAGGCAATATAACTGATAGAGTAGCAAAAGCTATTTCCTTCTCTACTGGAAAGAAATAGGTTTTCCAAGTGCTTTTCTTCATTTGTTATACATGACTGGACTGTGGAAGTACAGAAGTGTTTTAGGAAAAGCTAGGCAAAGAAGAGAAGGGAATACGCAGTACAAAGTGGTACATGGATTTTGCTTGTAATGAAATGATGCTGGAATGACACGAGATCACGGAGGGTTGACTGAAAGAGTGAGAAATGGATGTAGCTTAAAAGAGGGGAGCTATAGTTCTAGTGATTCCTAAAGATGAGAAAAGAAAAATTAATTTGAGAGAAAAAAAGATTGTGTGAAGTGTGTCGAGGGAAGCAGCTTCCAGTGACTTTATTTCAGGAAGTCTTTTGTTCTATTGCTTTTGCTAAACCGTGATGAGATGTAACTGTCGCAGTGCTTTTGGCTAGATTGTGATGAATATCTCCTGTGAGACAGAGGTCCAGTAGGTATTAGATTCGGCTCATTCCCCTGGGTTGTGATGGAGTTCATGGTTGCTATGAAATCCATTGTATTAAAAATACATGGCTGTATTGCAGTGAGACGTCGCCTGCAATAAGGAATTCAGTAATAGCCCAGGCACAGCCAAATCCCACTGAGATGTTTGGCAACCTTTATTTAAGGGCTTACATTCAGATTTAAGAGCCTAATTTTAGGTACTCAGATGCAAAAGGGTACCCTTTTTTAGGATCACAACAAACAAAATCAAATTAGAGAGCTGCTGTGTGCAGCACCAACTAGATCTTTCCAGGGCCACGCAAGCCAATAAACCCCTTCAGTACATGTCCTGTGACCTTCTGGCAGTTTCCTTGGATTGCTGTCAGAAAGAAACCCATCAGCAAGCCATAGCAACAAACCCACCATTTTACAAAATTCCTTCACTGTCTCCTTTTGCCTTTCCCTTCAGGTCTGTTCCTTTGCTGGAGTCCCACAAAAATCTCCGTGGTTTCAGCTGTGGTGGGCAGGAGCCCTCAGAGGAGATGCATAGGGCACCCTCATCCTCTCACGACACTTTTTTCCTTCTTTTATTCTGTTCTGAATTAAAAGAGCAAATAAACCTGGAACACTGATTAAAACAAAAATCAAGGAATGTTCCCTTTGTGGCTCTGCTTGCTCTGTACCGTTGAGCAGGGGTAGGGCAGAGGATGGGCGTCGGGCCTCAGCGAGCTCCCTTTCCTACAAATACACTTTGTGGTGTGAAAACCCTTATGAAGCCTTACCCTTATGAAGCCTTACTCTAGCTGAGGTGGTGTTTTTGAGACGGTTGGTTTGCTGGCCAGGGAAGGTGCATAAGTTTGCAGGAGGTGTTCAACCCTGCACATTCTCCGTGGCTCTCCCCTGCTCCCTGCTCTCCCAGCCATCCCAGCAAGCATCTTGGGTTAGGAGTGGTGCTTCTATCCAAATGTGATGAGCACCTAGGGTTAAATGTCATTTTTTCACATCCTGAGGCATTAAAATCCAATAGCCTATGTACACTGAGAAGTGTGTTCACTTTGTGGATTTTTTTTATTCCTGCAAAAAAATATGCATCTGACAAGTTACTGAAATAGAGAGGAAAGGGCAGAAATATTCACGCTTGAATCCTGTAATTTCTAAGCATCCTAGTTATTCTGCTGTAGGACACAAGACACTGTTTCTGTGTGTGGTGGTGGTGAGTTTCTCTAAGGATTTGAGTCCAGCAAAGATTGTAATTCAGCTTTTATAACCCTGTGCTGGATCTGAACTTCTGAACTCGGTATTTTCTTGGGTTTGTCTCCCTGCTGATGTGCCCAAATGCAGCTGCGATACCGTTACATTTCCATTTTCCCCAGTGTGCTGTCATGAGATTGTGTATTGAAATGAAATGGAAAATGATTTATTGTGCGGGATCAGAGGTTTTTTTTTCCTCTGCAGTGTATGGATGTAAATCTAGGGCAATTTCCCATGCCCCTGGAACTAGGTTTCGCTTGAAAAAATTTCTAGAATCAACAAATGGGAAAAACACTCCAGAGCACTAGAAAAATAGGAGCATTTCTCTCTGCCTTCCTGTGTTGGTTCAACAGGGCTTTGCTGAGGTTGCTAATGACTGTGAAATGTCTTACACATAAATTCTCTAAACCCCTTCTCATAATTACATTTCATAATTCTGGGCAACTGAATACACAAAAGATATTAAAATAACAGTCATGTAATACCTCTGAATTCTCAATGTGAAGCTATTGTAAGTTCAAGATAACTGCCACAAAGAGCTGTTTTACAGAATGAGTGCCCAAGACACAGAAATTCAGAAGGAATTGATAAAACTCATTGCAAACATTACTTTACCAGTAGTTCAGCAGAAATCCAGCCAGTAGAGAAGATGCCTGACCATTGAAATTGTTGTTAGTGGAGGCTGTTTTGGTGTTAAATGAGGCACAAATTATGCATTTAAACTATTAAATACGAGGTAATTGATGTTCTTCTAAGCTTGCATTTTATACTGATGTTCTCTGGGGGGGAGTTTCTGCCAGTCTTATTCACAGAGCCAAGCAAATCTTTCTCCCACTGGGACTGTTTAATTTAATCACGTGTGAGATTCTTTGTCTGCTATAACATCTGAGTTGTTTGTCTTCTTATTTTAGACCGTAAACTTTCAGGGTGTGTAGCTGTGTCTCATATATAGCCCATACCATCCTAGGGCCCAGGAGCCCATCCTAGGGGCTTTCAGGAGCTATTGTAGCACAAATCATAGTAAATAAATATTGCTCAGAAGAAAAGAAGCATCAACAGTTGGATTTTCACTTTGCTTCACTCATCTAATGAGAATGTAGTGCGTTCTTGATATAGAAAAGTTCCTGAGAGGTGAATGGTGATCCAGAGAGTGTATTTTTAGTAGAGGATCACATAAGATGCGGCCAGTGTACTAAGACTGAGACAGATTTTGTCCATGACGTTGGCAGACACAATGCTTTTAAAGTCTTAAAGATATCCAAGGGCTCATGTGGGTGGGACTGATAAGAAAAAAAGGTCAAGTATATGGCATTTCTGGAGAATTTTAAAGGCTTGAGAAGTTTCCTCCATTGGTTTTGCTGATCTTTGCTTATGTATTTTTTCTTTCCAGTAAAAGAAGGAAAGGATAATAAGAGCTTTCTAAAATGTTAAAGCTTCTTTTCTGTTAGCCAAAGAAATACTAAGGAATGGGACAAATGAAGGATGATAATTTATCTATGACTTTTTCCAGACAATGCTATTTTAAGTGTCCATCAGTACAAGTCAGTGTATTATCCCAGAGGCTGATTAGGGGGCTGGGAAAGGAACAAATATTGACTTTGCTGAAATAACTTGCTTTTTCCCGCTTGGAACAAAGATGTCATTTGATAGGTGAGGTGGGATCCTGCAAGCAGGATGAGATGGCAGAAGTGGCAGTAATCGGTCTCCAGTCTGGCAGGCAGCAGTGAGTTTTGTGTTTTGGCTTGGCATTCTTGCCAATTCGGAGCCTCTTGCCATAGCTCCAAATGATTAATTTTGCGGATAACAATCTTCTTTGCAGTGCTACGACCTGTAGCAGCAAGGGCGATGGGCTCCCCTTCAGACTGCATCACAGCACAATGGCTGAGTTGTTTTTTTAACCCTAACAAGAGCTGTCATTAAAAGTTACTGAAGCCTGACTTTTCCCCGCTCTTTGTTAGCCCCCCTCAGCCTGGGTGGTGGGTCCCATGTCCTTTGAAGCCAGCTGAAATCCCTTTGTTGCTTTTTGTGCATAATGACTCTGGGCAGCTCTGCGGCTGAAGACACCCAGCGAGACCCAACGAACCGTGGCTGGAGGAAAGGCCAATACCTAAGTAAGCCAGGAATCAATCCCCTGAGCTCTGCCTGTTGGAATTGAAGGTGGCTGTGAAAAACGTGGTCCTTTTCCAGTCCTCTGCCAAGGGGAAAGGAGCCCAATTCTGTGTTTGGTGTCATGCAGGGTATTGGATGAAGGAAGGGTTTTAGTTCTTTGTATTTAAGATTATTCACATTGTGTAACTCCATTAATACTATGATGCTTTTGGCTGGTGAAGACAATCTCATTAGCTAGGATGTTCACTTATTAGTGTATCTTCAAAATCATAGAAGATATTATTTTAGAGGAGGCTGTCAGGGACTGTCAGGAGCACCACTTTCTTAGGTATTTACTTTCCCATTTTGTCACTCCACAAGTATCAGCAATTATTTCTATCACATATTTATCAGCAAGAGGCTGACAACAGGATGAGCATACAGAGAATAACCAAAGAGCAATTAAGCTAATGGAAAGACTTCCCATGGATATTCAAATGGGCCTGTTACTGGTATTATACTCTAAATGCAGCACAAAGAGAATAATTTCTGTCTAGAAAATTCCAGCATCGGAGGGTATTTTCCTGGGAGGAAAAAAACAAACTTAAAATAAAGAAACTTGGAGCATGAAATCACTTGGCACAGACCATTCTCACGAGACATCCACTATCCCCCTTCTCCCGCTGCCACCCCACCCAAGAAGGCTTTGAAGCTCCGTGGTTGTGCGCGCCCTGGGACTGTCAGTCATGGCTATGTGTTGTCACTGCTCTGTTTTCCTCTTGCACAAGCAGAGCTGATGGTGTCTGTTGGAGGGGAGAAGACAAATGAATTCTGCTAATGACTAGTTCAAAGTTCATTCCTCGCAAGAACATTTATAGTTTGTAAAAGCCAGGTACAGCAAAGAGGTGGCTGCATTGAGCAACCTCTCCTCATAACTTGGAGCCAGACAGCAGTGGCCGGTGTTTCTAAGGGCCTGCGGCAGTTTTGTTTGCCTTTTACAACCCGCTTGATGCTGATGAGCAATCCTTATTTTCCGTGCTTCTAGTATGCTTCCCACACTGAATACTAGCTGCAAGAAAACGTGAATTGATGTTTTTATCCAATGGACTCTGTTCCCTATGTCTTTTAATTATTTGCAGTGTGCTTCATTCTGAGCTTCTCCTGACTTCTGATCTTCCCTTTCATGGGTATGTCTTAAGTAAGTCAAGCTCTGGAAGCAATGATGACTCCAGGGTTCTCCTGCTGATGTGATTTAGATTGAGTTAAACCAATAATTTACAAAATGGAAACATCTCTTTTTTTCAAAGGATGAAAATATTGGCTATAAATTCCTAAGTCCTTCTAGTTTATGCCCAATTAAATGTGGTAAGATTGATTTTGTTCTTTTTCCAAATTTACAGTTGGACACAATGATCTGCGAAGTACATCTGTCTACAGCTTTATTATTCAGTAAACTTAACCTGTGCAGTTCATTGGTAATTAAAGTAATTATCACCATGGAGTCACCAGTTCACCCAAACCATTTCAGAAACAGAATGCAAACAATCCAAAGAAGATTCAAGGAGAAAAAGCTCAACCACTGAAGTCCCTTTTGCTTTTTCTTCTACTCCTTCTCATTTCTTTGGTTATTTATGTATTCCTGCATCCATCCAAGGCCCAGATATCTTACTAACGGTATCACTGGCATCATTTGTTGTACATCATTGCAAAGAACAAGGGCAGACACAGTGAGGGGATGAGCAGAGCCATGCCCTTGCTCCCCACCTCTGATCGGAACTGCCAACAGGAGACCCCACAGTGATCCTCTCCTGCCCATCCAGCCCCAACCAATAGCTTAAAGACATGCCCCTGAAAATCAAGTCTAGAGGACAAAAATCATCATAATTAGTATATAAATATTCAAATAGACTTATTTATAGAACTATACTTTTATGACAGATCATCAGGATGTGCCCATAGCTGTAGCATCAGGCATCTGTGAGGCTCTTCTAGTTAAAAGGGAGCAGCTGAGGGTGGTGATCTTGTGTAAGGTATTTCCAGGTTAAGAAAAGTTGCTGTTACAGGATTAGACTTGACATTCACCTGTCTGAGGCATAATAATATAATCAGGAATCTACCACATTTGAACAGGATAAGTAGGACTATAAACTTACAGTCACTGCAGAAATGAAATGTTGCTCCCTTTCCGCCCAGGTTACAGCCCCCTCTGTGAGTTCAGCAAAACAGAGGAGTATCCATCATCTGATCTGCTACGAGGTCCCCCCACTGTGGCAGATTGTTTACAATTTCATACCCATCTTGCATTTCTACACCAGTCCTCATTTTTCACGTTTCTTCCAACATCACATATTCCCAGATTTCTTAATTTCATGAAACCATATATATGAATGATATTCCTCCAACAGAAAGCCAACATTTTTCTTAGTCATGTCAACTGGGTATCAATCCGACAAATATAAATATTTAAATTGGAATACGAGAGAAAACCTACTGATTTACTTTTTTTTCCCTTTTCTTATCTCTGGTCCCATTTAACTGTTTCTCAGTTCTCATAGCGTATTAGTACAGATGTTAAATAAAATTGTTTTCAAGTATCTTTCATGAAGAATATCCATTTAAATAGAAGTAAGCACATGATTGAATACTTTGTCCACTATGAGAAACATAATCAGATTATCATGTGGATACATTTCTGCCATTGTTGGCTGTCCAGAAAGACAACACCCATTTGCTTGAATCATCTGAATGGATATGGATATCACTTTGCAATACAGTTATATGTAGTGGACCAAAACACCTTCACAGTTGTATTACCCAGAAGTTGAATAATGTATGGGTTTGTGCTTTCGTTGAGGGAGACAGAGATTTATAAAAGGGATCTAATATGAAAAGGGGTGACACTGCAGGTCAGGAATTAAGATGGCAAGGAGGGGTTGTCTAATGAGCTCTCCCAAACCCGGCCTTAGGAAGTATGCTGGAAGCAGAGATGGCTTTGGAAGGCAGTAATCATGTGGTGGCACTCTTGTCCAGAAATGCTCTTTGCAAAAGAGGTGATTAAGGGCATCTTGCAGTGCTGCAGCCAGAGGGTATAAGGACAGGTCAAAGTCATCTCTGCTAACCTTCTTCCCTTTCTGAGTGGTTTCTCTGTGTCCACGGGATGCACAACAGATTCCAACGCTGTGCACTTCTAAAATAAATTCTATTCAGAGGCAGGATGTCCTAACATATGAAAACTGTTTCAGACATTTTCAAGTGAAAAAAAAAATGGCACAAAACTAATCCATAAAGACACTCACCATTTTATCACTGGTTTATTTCAGGACTTGGCATAAGTAGCACATCTCTGTAGGCTTTTAACAGGCAGGAGCCTGTTTGCACGAATGCTGAATTTTCTAATAACCTGTGTGTCTGAGGGTGCATGACAAAACTGGAATTCTAATATTCTGCTTTGGAAAGTGGCTGCAGACAAGGGGGAATGAGACCAGCAGGTTTTTAGCCACCTGTCTAATCTCTTAAGACAGAAATTGTTGAAATAAAGCGGAGTTGCTCAAAATGTGTTTTCATGAAAACCATTTTCTTCTTGGATTGTTTCTCCAAGTTCACACTCACTAACATTGCTCTGGCTTACAGGCTGTGATTAATATAAAATCTCCAAATGCCAAGTCTAGCCAAAAAGAGAAAGAAGGGTTTATACCATGAAAAAAACATTGAGTTTTAGATATGTTCCACCTAAACTTATAAATTTCACATCTGAACACATCTGGATGAAAAACAACTAGGTTTCCTTAGCACTCGGATGAAAACTGCAAGGGATTCCAGCTGTCCTTGTCTCCTATAGCACATTAAATCAGATAAAGAGCTACTGGGCCATGCCTGGGTGATGTTATTAATACTACTCTCTGGTGACAGATTACTGCCCTAGGACAATCAGGTGAGCAATGAAAGAAATGAATTTACCATACATTACTGGTACTATTTTTATTATTATTGTAGTTTTATGCTCTCTCTTTTTTTTTTTTTTTCCCCAACATTCTTTTATTATGGCACTCATGGCAATTTGTGTCCAATAGATACTTAAAATTTCTTTTCCTTTAATTTTCTGAGTTTTTTCTTCTTTCCATTACCATATGCTCCATGTAAGAGCAGTACTGTACCCTCTGGATGACACCTTCTAATGGTGGCCAATGTTTATAGTCCCATCTGTGAATGAGCTGATGTTGCACTTGTCACGAGACCTCACACAGGATAAGCAGAGATACTACAGGTATTAATCCTGTGAGTGTTCTCCAAAGCCTGCCCTGTGAAGAAAAATAGAAAGTGTGTGTTGGATGAGTAAATACTGATGGTAGTATCTGACATACGGCCTGTGCAGGGATGGTCATTAGGGTAGGTAAATGTGCTATATGATGACAGTTATATTTTCACTAGAAAAAAAACTTCACATTTACTTTGGGGAAAAAAAACAACTGTGACTTTCACAGAATATTCTGTAGTGATCAGTAATAAAAATGGTGTAGTTTAAAAAAACAGATGAAAAAAATAACAGATTTCTAAGGGGGAAGAGAAAAAGTGAGCATGTAATGACTGGAATTCAAATTTATCCTTTCACTTGGAAGACATCTGTTTCCTATTTGTATGCAGCATATTCTGTTCTGTACAGATGCCACATAGTATATCAAGAAGTTTCCTACCAGTTGTCACAAAATATTGAGCAAAACTTCACATGTATGAATTAAATTTTGTCGGACTATTGTTTCTCCTCTGTAGTTGAAAAAAAAATCAAAAAAATCTTTAAAGCTTAGAGACGTTTTCTTGGCAACCAATATGTGATTTTATAGAGGTGCATGGAGCTGTAATGTACCAAACACCTCCTAACGGTGATTCACATGGGCAGTACTCATTTGGTAGATTGTCAGTTATAGCCCGTAGGCAGCGTCACAGCATAGACAGCAGACACTGTGGACTCATCACCTTTCATACTCGTTACCACATTTACTGGTGGATAGTAGAAAAATCCTTGGTTAAAGCATCTAAAGTCTGTATGTTATCTGACTGAGCTGGAAACAGCAAGTACAGTAACAGTTACATACAAATCAGTGAAGCATGCAACATATGGGCCAGGTATTACTGTGTATAAAGGTGACTAAATCCGAATAAAAAGTGGTGAATATATATACACATAACTTCAGAAACAAAGACACATTACTTAAAAATTAAATTGCAGACTTAAAAGATGGGTTTTGCAAGAGTCCTTAGAGAAGATCTATGGCAAGTCCTTTCACTGAGGACAAACTGCACTTAGGCATTCCCTCAAATGGTTTGTCCAGTGGGTTTCTGAAAACTTCCAACATCCCTAATGAGTCTATTCCATTAGTTCAGGACTCTAATCAAAAAGGTTGTTTTTTTCACAACACCCAAATTAAATCTCTGCTGCAAATTAACATAATTTATTCTTATTTGCTCTGAGAAACCTTCAGAGAAATCCATTGGAAGATTACTCTCATCACCCTTCCCAAACCTGCCTGTATCTGAGGTAATGAAGAACAACCTTCTCTTATAGTCAATACTTCAACATCTTGTAATATGGACTCTCTCCAGTTTCTCCATGTTTCTCCAGTTTCTCCATTTATAATCAACACATTGGTTATAATGTGTGTGGACATCAATGTAGCTTTTGAGATCTTTTCTAGCAAAGAGAAGAAAGCCATCATTATCTCCTGTGAGATACGTATGATGCTGCCATTAATACAGCTGAAATGAATTAACAGCGTTAAATTATTACTTCGTATTTATCTTAGAATCAGCCTCAAATCCAGCCTCCCTTTTTGACTAAGCACTTACTTTTGTGTTTGATTTTCCTTTTCCAAGTATTGCACCATGCACTGTTGTTACTGAATGTCATCTTTGTCTGAGTTTTTGCTCTAATTTCTCACATGCAGTTTGAATTCTAGTCCCATTCTCCAAAGTGCTTTAGAAACCTTCCAACACGGTGTCTTAACTTTCAGCCCGCTCTCCTCTGTCCTTTAAGGTGTTGTCTTGAATATTGATTACAGCTCTGTTCAGGAACGGTCATTGCAAGTGCATACATAAAAGTAGACACCAAACTCTTGAGAGGTGCTCCGTCAAAGTATTCTTTCAGCCAGATGGGTGCATTTTGTCTATGTGAATGTCCATTAACTTGCTTTTGTGAGTATATCTGAAGCTGTTAAAAACCTTACTGAAGTCAGGAAGTATCTAATGCTTATAACTTACCCACCGAGACTGAGCCTCTATTCTTCAAATAACCACACTGGTCATTTTCAGTCTTGTTTAGTCTTCTAGGTATTTGCAAACTGGGTGAACAGCCACTTGTTCAACAGCTATTGCCAGTATTGAGGGTAAGATCACTGATTAACAGTTCTCCAAGTCCTTACCAAAGACTGGCACAACATTTGATCTTCTGCCAACAAGACGGGCACTATCACTGCCTCCTGTCTTCAGTGGTGATAGTGTTGCCCTCTGAAGTGTCACTGAAAAGAGAAAATATCTACAGTAATATCTTCTCAAGTTATAAATAAAATCTTGTTTTTCGAATGGAAAAACATGTAAAAAACTGTGGCTTATCCCATTTTTCAAGCTAGGGGTGGAAGGTTTTAGGTGTATTTGGGTGTGGAAGAAGACTACGAGAAGACAAGTATCTTTAAAATGACTATGTTATTCCCACAGTTATTCCTTAACTTTTAATAGCCTTTATCCAGCTGAGAAGTCTCTCTTTCTCCCATTTTCTAGATCAGTTTGATTTCTTTATGAGCCTTCTGTGAATGACCTGCTTCAAATGCCTTTTAGGAACCCAGTTAGACAATATCAGTGAGATCTGTTTTGTTTGCATGTTTGCTGCCTTTAGATAACTGTAGCAGATTTGTGACATATGATTTAACTTCACAGAAACCCTGCAGATTTTCATTGACATACTGTTTTTACCCTACTGGCTGTCCTTTTCAAAACATTTCTGCTGTTTTGCCCAGTGTAGATACCAGGTTTGCTTTTCTGATGCTTCCCTGATCTGCCCTGAAATTATTTTTCTTTTCTTTTTCCTTTTCTTTTTTTTTTTTTTTTTAACATCTTCAATGAAACAAATTATTTTTGCACCATTTCGTTGGCACAGTATACTGTTTGCGCACTGGTTTTAGTCCAAAGAGGTGAGATTCATTGTGTTATAAGAATTTTACAGTAGATTCTTTATATTTTCTCAAGCCCTCAAAAGCTGATTTAATGTATTTCACAGCCATCGTTCTGCAGAATAAGGCCAGATCCTGAGGTGGCACAGATTAACATAGCTCTCATGCTTTCATCATCATGTTAGAATTAATAAAGCTAACCTGAGAGGTGACTATCACCCCTCCTATGCAATTAGCACAATTACTTTTTAATTTGGGTATCATAGTTCATCCATAATAAGTAACATTTAATGCTTGCCTCTGTTTGGAAATTGCCCAAGGCCCTTCTAAAACCCCAAAGTTTTCCCCATTTTCTCTCCTTTGCTCTCCTCCAGCCTAGTGTCTTACTAGAAACACGCTACTGCAGTGTCCTTTCGCCAAGGCTAGAAACCTCTGTTAATTTGCCTTCAGGACCCCTTGCTGAATTTGATATCCGATATCTTAATTTGTTGGTTAATGTTTAAAAAGATGTGCAAAATTTATGTTCATGGTGCAATTACCCAGGTCTTAGGAAACACCTACAGACATTTAAGAGAGAGTTACAGTAAATGCTAAGTATTTTTCTCCATTTAACACCTTTCATTCATTCATTCATCCACCCACCAGGGGTGGATTACAGGAAGGAGCATGACTTCCTATCTCAAGCAGCTACCTTGTTCCTGAAGCAGCTTCTGAAGGACAGCAGAGACAAAGTGTTGAGGATCAAAACTCCAAAATTTCCCATTGTGTTATTGCATTATGGTAAAACCAGAGCCAGCATAGCGTGACTGACTTGCTAAGCCTAAGGTGTAGCGTGCCAGGACAGTTGCCAAGTTTTTAGACTACATCTTTGTAGTCTTTCAGGATATAGACTGCCAAGATATGTGGTTTTGGCTGAGTGGAAGCACTTTTTGTTTCAGTATGTCAACATAGCAGGCTGGTAGATCAAAACATATTATTAATAAGTTCCGACATGCATGGGATACTGGCAAAGAAAGCAGTTTCTTTATCTCTTCAGCAGCCAGGGATTACAGGATGTATTCCTGTCTGTGATGTTTACTTTTGATTCATTATAGGTTTAGGAACATTGAAATGGTTGCAACTTTATATCTCAAACTAAGGTCATGGGCAGGGGACAAATTTGTTCTTGTCATTGGTGATTGGACTTGAGAGGAAATGAGGATATGGACTGCAGGTCTTCAGGTGTGAAACTTAAAGAAATGTGGGTTTTACATAAACAAATGATTATTCATTCACTGTTCATGTACTCCCAGGACAGAGAAGCTTTTATCTCTGTGCTGGAAAGAGCTTCTGGTTTGGTTATGGCTTCTTGCCGCCTTCCTTTGTCTACTGCTTATGGCACTATCACCAAATAGGTTGAGTTGTGGAATCTTCTCTGGAGACATTTAAAACCCTCCTGGACGCGTTCCTGTGTGACCTGCTCTAGGTGGTCCTGCTCTGGCAGGGGGATTGAACTAGATGATCTTTCGAGGTCCCTTCCAACTCTTACCATTCTGTGATTCTGTGATCCTGTTGGCTTTCTTTGCCACTGCAGCACACTGTTCACTCATGTTGAGCTTGTTGTCCACCAGGACCCCCAGGTCCCTTTCCACAGGGCTTCTCTCCAGCCAGGTGGATCCCAGTCTGAGCTGCATTCCTGGGTTATGTATTCCCAGGTGCAAGACCCTACACTTCTCTCTGCTGAACATCATAAGGTTCCTGCTAGCCCACTCCTCCAGTCTGTCCAGGTCTTCCTGGAGTGTCGCTCTCCCTTCTGGACTGTCAACTTCCCCACTCCTTTTGGTGTCATCTGCAAACTTCAGGGTGCTCTTGATCCCAACATCCAAATCACTTATGAAAATGTCAAACAGCGTTGGGCCCAATATTGATCCCTGGGGGACCCCAATTGTGACTGCCACTTTGAGAAAGAACTATTGACTACCACACTCTGGGTATGTCCTGTCAACCAGTTCTCCACCCACTGCACAGAGCACTTGTCTAGGTCAGAATGTGTCAGTTTCTCTAGGAGATCTAGGAGTGGCATTGGTCTGCATACCAATTCTTGGTACTAACTCCAAACATCTGGTGTTATCACTGCTAGAAACAGACACTGCCTGTGAAAACATACTGCTAATTTCAGAAAGGGAAGTTAGAACAACTGAACTGAAAAGTAAAATCACTGAACAGAAATAGTTCTGTTCTCACTCAAACCAGGACACTATCCTTGAAGTTGTTGGCATAGTCTGGAACTTTTAATCAGGAATTGTCTGCCCTTGAAGAATAAACACCCTGGAAAACATATAAACCAAATGGACTTAGAGATCATATTGTTTTTATGTATTTTTGTACTGTCAGCTAAACAAAAATTAATGCTACCCTTAAGTGAACTAGCTTCATTATAATACTAAAAAATCACACCCAAAGGTCAAAAAGACCCTTGCCCAGGTGAAGACCCTTCCCCTAAGCATGTACAGTAGTGGAAGTATGGAATCAGCAGTATTATAATTGTATGCAAATTGATAACCAATCATCGTAAAGACGGTGGACTTGGAAATTGCTAACTTTCTAATAAATGTAGCACAGAGAGTTTTGATAGGTATGCTTGAAGCCACTGAGCACCCAGGCTTGCACAACCCTGAAATAAATAAGCAATGTCTCTCCTGAGTGTGTAAGAATTGGGCTTATTGTACACTGGGCAACGAATTCACTTTTTCGGACAACACCATCTTGTAGGAAATCTTTGGAGATGGAAAGCTGCTGTTTGGAGTCCCACATGATGAGTAGCAAAAGCAGCTGAGGGAGAAGGTGAATCAAGTCAGTTTGCAGAGGTAAAAGCCATCCAGCTGGCCTTAGACATTGCTGA
>WTSP01002731.1:65805-115201 GCA_025331215.1 Actenoides lindsayi
ACCGGGGGGGGGGCGGGGCGGGGGGGGGGGGGGGGGGGGGGGGGGCATAGGGGCAGTCCCAGCCCTGGACAGGCTAAGGCTGGGCTGGGAAGTGGGCTCATGGTGGGTGTCTGCTTGGAGGGGCCCACGGCCTGGCAGGACATGGTGTAGAGAGCTGGAGACTGGTCCTGCTGTGGCATTGCTGGCTGATGGCCACAGAGGGCTGACATGAGGTCCTGGGACGTGGGCAAGTGGGGGAAGCCCCAAGGGATGGGCAGGGTTGGTTGGGGCTGGCAGTGCCCTCAGGGCCCTGAGAATTGCTCAGGCACACAAATATATTATTGAATCAGGACATAAACACAAACATGGTGATTGAAATGGTAAAACACACCATGAAATGCCTTTCACTTTGCTGAACGCTTTAGTGAATGATTTAATTCCTGTTTGCATTTTTGGTTCCCTCTCTGTTAACTAATTCTGTTTATAGAATAATTAGGCAACAACTTAATTGAAATAGAAACAAAATTTAGAATATTTCTAAATTTGTAAATGATAATTGGGCTGCTTATTAAATTGCATTTGCACAAATTACACCTCTTTATGTATAAAAGGAAACATAGCTAAAAGATATAGTATTTTAAAACAGCTGTGAGTGCATATGTCAGATGCAGTATGTGCCAGGTACATGATTATCATTCAGGGGAAAAAGAACAGGTTCAAAGGAGTGCTAGTTCAAAAGGATTAAAAATAAGGAGATAATTCAGACATTTGCACCAGAAAGAGTCTGAACAACTTTCCTATGTCCAATGCTCTGAAGGCAGGCAGACTTTGCCTTGTTTAAACCTTTTTAACAAAGTAAAACTCAAAGTTGAAGGCTTTTGGTTAAGGATTCACTGCAGCATGTCCAGTCATTTTTCTTGTACCATGTAGAACAAATGCAAATGATACAGGTGCAAAAGAAAAGCAATGGACTGTTAGAAAATATCCCTCACAGGCTGGAGTTGAGACTTAGAACTGCTCCATAAAGCTAGAGATTTCATGCAGCGTATTTCTCAGTCTAGCATAGCAATTTATAGTTAAAACTATAATATTTTAAAAATGTTTCTTGTCTGATTCAAAGGGTTCACTATGCATATGGTTCTGATGGCAAATTACCCTCACATTTAAAAACTTGTGCTTTATTTTAGTTTTCATTTCCCTTAATTTACTTCACAGCCACTGGACACTGCTACATCTTTCCTTAATAAGATTTATTTGAGAGCTGCCCATAAAACTAATCTTATTTAAAACAGTATATACTGTATATATATGTACAGATGTATATACTGTATATTAGACAGTCCTTAGAGTGAAATAGTGCATCTTTCAGCTTTGTATGTCACAAAACCAAAAAACCCACAACATTATTATAGAACAGTAATGACCAACACACCTAATTCTCTATTGACTTGCTTCTAACTTAAAACTCTAAAAGGAAAACAATAAACCTGATATCAAATAAACCAAATCAGAATTATTAGGAATACATAACCTCCCTCTACAAGAGTAAGTGTCAAAGAAGTAGAGTAATGGTGAAATGTTATATTCTTTATCCTTGTTATTAATAAAAATGTCACAAGAACCAGATCTCCTGATTTTTTTAAATGTCTGTCATCTTTTTTTTCATTAGGTCTTTGATACATCAGCACCTCGATACATCAGCACTTCCAAAGGATTGTCATTTACGCAAAAAATAGGTTGACTTTTACATCTAAAACATCCTAAGATGAAATGAATTACAACTGTTTTTACTAGCTTGAATTCTGAGTCACAAAATGAGCTTAAAAATACAATCAATCAGAGCTGTCCTCAGTAATCATTAATAAAAGTATTTTTTTAAAGAAAACTCAAATTCCTCACCTCGAGAAAATAATTATTGAAAGCAATAGTTGAAAGTTGAGATTTGCAGTAATTTACATATTACTTGTTATATTAGTTATAGAAAGCTTTCAAAGTAATAAGTAATGGATGTATTAATTTTTGTCCCCCAGATTTTGAGTAAAAGCATTTCAGTTTAAGGTTAGTGTCATAAGATTTTAATCTTTTTACATATTAAAGACTGGATTCTTTCTGTCTTCATCTAAATTTAGTTCTAGAGGTTGTGACATTAAAGCAAATCTAGTTTAATCATCCTGGTAGTTTTACATGTAAATTAATGCATGTACTTATACAGAATTACAGCATTAGAGAATCATTAACAAAACCAATGATGGGCATTCCCCCCAGAATATGGGATCCCTAATGAGCTATAATTTGGATTTTAAATGAGAATAAATTACCATGCCAACAGTTCTTTGAACACAGGTTGTTTTTCAAATATATTTTCACTAAGCAGAATATAACTGGAAGCGAATTAATCATTTAAGTGCAGAAAATCAAATGTGTTGAAATAAAGCTTACATGGCTACTCCTTTATATTTTAATTTATTAGGACAGTTCTCTTGGAAAGAAATAGAAGGACGATTGCTTTTAAATCTCTCTTTGTTTACTTGAAGAAGAGTAAAAGTTGCATTTGCCTACCAATAAATCAGATATCCCATTTACTTGGAAACTTTAGCATATAGTGAAGACAGTTACACTTAAAAATATATACCATGGAAACATCAAAGAGCCAAATGAGATCCTATGTTCTAGAAAAGAAAATGGTAAAAAAGCAGTGTGAAATTCTTTAAATTTCAATGTGATGCTACAGGAGATTCAAAGAAGGTGGCTGGTTTTTTTATGCTTTGTTCATGTATTCTCTTGCCACCTTCTGTCACCACATTAAGTGTAATGAGACAAAATCTAGTTTATGTTTTGAAGCTGACTGAATAAAGTACACAAAGTACTTAAACATACATGAAGCACACTGGAAGTTGAAAATCACTGTTCATAAAGTAGGCAGGAGAACCCCAAACAGAGCCCAGATCCTCATTAAGAACCAAGTTAGTAATTTCCCATGGCTAAAGCTGTAGAGACCTTCTTTTGATCAAGTGTTGGTGGAAACGTGATACTGCAACAAGCAAAAAATAGCTCTTGCAGAAACAATAACCAAAATGTGTAAGATTCAGCGATAATTAGCCATATTGTCTGAAATCTTTCTATTTGTCTTCGCGATATGAAGATAAAAATTTATGCAAAAATTTTGAAATATTTCAGAAGAAAGCTGGAGAACAAGCATATCTGTGTTCTCAGTTGATGAGTGTTTGGAACTTGGATATAACTTGCAGGCACTAGGGCAAAAGCTTTCTGGTCTTAGCTGTCTGGCTTTAATTAATCCATCTAGAATGGACACTTGAAGACAGACACTATTTTTGAACAGTTTCACACTAGATGTTTAGCTCCATGGGTGACTTGTACAGAAATGGATCGGGATACTTCATATCCTCAAAGCAGACATGCCTTTTACTCCTTTCCCCTGCACTCTGGCCCGTTCCATTTTGTTTAGTGGGCTTTAGTCATAGTCTGAAGTTGAAACAGGGTATGTGTACATTAGCGTTGTGAATTTACATCAGGAATGTGCTTTTGAAATGAAACTCCTAATCGTCCTCACTTACTGTGCTTTGATTTATATCACAGAGTAACTGCACACTACACAAACTGGATTCTTTCCAGATTAAAAGAAATTGAAAAATGTGCCCCAGGAGCCCACATAATGTTCTTCAATCACTTGCAAGCTTTCAGTCCTGAGTGTGAGACTAGAGCAAGTCTGAATTAACATGTGTTCCTCCCATCTTCACCCAAACATGTACGGTGCGAACACTGAGTCCTCTATCAATTATTTCACTGTACAGATCTGCCCTTACTATGCTGTTCTAATTGATAATATACTGTAGTCACAGTAGCCTAAATACCTTACTGAAAAGTGATCCTGGATCTAAAGGGCAAGACTTCATTATGATTTATTTTAGAAGTAAATGTGTGATACATCATGAATTTTACAACTTTACAGCAACCACGAAAAAAAAAAAAGGGTACTTTCTTGTATAAAGCACTAGCTGCACTTAACAGGAGTAGCCTTGTGCAACTCAGTGAAATTACTACATATATGCTAAATATAAAATTATTTAAAATTAGGTATGTGCACTGAAAAAAACTCACATCAGTGCCTGTGATGACACAAGGAATTTCAAGACATAAGTTAAGGCTTCCCTTACAAAATCTTCTTCTTCATATAGTTCCTCATAAATGTAGGAAAGACATTTTGGCTATTGACATTGAAACACTCACTTTGAAAAGAGCAGATATAAATCCTTTAAAAACCTTTTGCCAAATATTTTGGATTTGACTTGGGAGAAGAAATAGGGCAGGAAATATTTTAGTTAACGTAAATTAGCATCCCAAATTTGTAGCGCACTTAGAGACAACGTATGAAAAGTTTTAAACAAAGATAATTCCTTAGGTAATATTGTTTCAATACTACTGCTGGAATTTACCTTACATCTAGAAAACTGGCCATGTGTGTGACTACACCTCTACATCTTTTTTTTTTTTTTCTGGTTCATGGCACAAGTATTTGCTGCCTACCACATAATGATACATGCTTCTAACAATTTAAGTTTTGATTGCACCACCTCACAAGTTGTATTTACTTCTTTAATGGCCTGAACAGATCCTTTTTCATGTCTCACCTGGTCAGTAACATCAGAAAACTTGGAAAATGTTAGTATATGATTCTTACTAGCATTCTTTCTGCTTGAGTTAGTACTCCTAAGTAATTTACAATATGGTGAGAAGCCAAGACTGGCAGTTTTCAAATCTGAAAGTGATGGAGTGATTAAGAAATCATTCAGTGATGTTCATGGAAATATATTAATTATGGAAACAGAATAATAATGAATATGTTATAAATAATGTTGTCTTCACTGACTGACATATTGTTTCTATCAATAAAGGAGGCTGACTTTTGTACTTCCTACGTTGTCTTTTTGAATACAGTATGAAATATTATTTCTTTTCTGTTACATTAACTATCCAATATATTCTTAAGCTTTTTTTAAGCTTGCACAGGTACATAGAAATACCAGTTATTTACCTCAGAACTGCATCAAATCCCGATGTCCATGTGCATAACTTTTATTTTCTGAATCCATTTTCTCAGAGCATCTGAGGGAGTGGTTTCCTTAAGAAAAACAACTTAGTGAGTTAATAAAATAACTACTGAATATTCAGACCCTGACTTATGATGTCAAGAAAAAAAGTGGTACGTCCCATCCATCCATATTTACACAAGTTTCTTACGTTAATATCAGTGGCAGATCATCAAGCATTCCACTTAGCCTCAAATCCCAATAAAAGACACAGCATAGTTCTAATATGTTCTTTACAGTGGTGCTATGCACAAATTAATTAAGAAGTATTCAGTAATAGGGCCTAGAACTGACATGTGTAAACATTTTGCAGCTGCATTATCCTAAGGGGAACATGAAGCTTGACTGACACAAAATACAACATCGTCACTGGCTGGTAACAGTATTGTCTGTTCCCTACAGGGATTGTTACCATATTACAGGTTGTCATCATCGTAGGAGCTGTACTGATGGTCTGAAAAACACGGCAGTAGAAGATCAAATAGCAGTCCTTACAGGCAAAAGAGATTCAGAAGGTAACGTGTCACTGAATCCACAGAACAAACAAGACATTTATTGAAAAATATATATGAATAAAGTTCATTTACGATATATGCTATGCATTTTTTACATTATTACAAGTGACACCTTATCTGTGTTCAGTTTCTGTAGGCTTCTGAAAGAAATATGTTGATTCTGAAATATATATGTATGACTTCAATATATAGGTATTGTTAGGGCAAACCAAGCATTAACTACAAGCTCTTAATCAAATTGTTGCCAATTTCTGAATGTGCTTAACTCCTAAAAACCCTAGAAATCTTTATAGCAACATGCCAATAATTAGTTACCCATCAATTACTCACCAATTTTGTTGTGCATAAGAGCCTTTTTTTTTCAGCTATAATTTCCAGTTCTAATAAGCTATTCTTTTTGACTTCCAAAGACTGCCTTTTTAGAATGAGTCATACATGAGTTTTACAAATCAAGGCTTTATCTTCCCTTTAAATGATCTTCAACTACCCTACATATAAAATAAGCTTTGACCTTTTAAGCACTGTTCTTCAGTTTGGTAATGCTGGGACTTTAGTCCCAGGATAATAACCTTCCACATTCCTTTTTCCTTTTGAATGTTTTCTATTTGTATCTATGATAATTTTGATTTATGGACATATAATGTTGTACTGCTTAAGTCTGTCATTTACTATCTGTACTCTGCAGTGCACTTGGCTTTTTTTCAATTATCAAGCAAAGAGATGCTTGAAATATTTCCCTTTTTTTTTTACAAACTTCAAGAAGTATTATTTTTCATTAAAGTAAACTATGGAAAAGTCTTGGAAACTGAAGAAAAGATGTATTTTCTTCAAAAGTGATTAACAGTTTGGCAGCACTATCACTGTAAAACTTCTGCTCTAAAGTAAGAATATTCCTCTGCAACTGTTATAACCATATTAGAAGTTTTAGCCGAATTGAAATGGCTTCCATTTTGGTTTATCTCCATCTTTACATTTATACTTTTTCACTTCTCAGTATATCTACTTTCAATGAAACGTATCTATGGATAAATACTCATTCATGTTGTTTACACTTTTTTTTCCTAGTAACTCATTTTTAAAACCCACTAGCATCTTCATAATGGGCTTGTCTCTTCCTTAGAAAGTCCTCTAACTTTTGAGTTCCTTATTTGACATTATATTTTAACTATTTTTTTTTCTTTTTCACACTCCTCCCCATTTACTCTAATTATTTATTGTTTTCATTATCAGGAAAAGCCTTATCAGATCCCTAAAAGCTCATATTTCACTGCAAAAATATAGTATCATTAAACATTCTTCCATCTTTTGACTTTCTGTAAAGTTTTTTAAAGTAAAAATCTAACTAAACATGCAGCTTTACAAAACTTCCTCTCCTCAGAAGAAAAGCAAGAAACAGGAAATTATGTTAAGGAAGCTGTTCTTCACTATTGACTAACAAAGACATTAAAAGTTTTAAGAAAATTTCTTGTTCCATAGTTATTTGAACTGTTAATCTTGCCTTCCTTATCTAAGCTACTTATTTGTCGAAAATGTCCATAATTAAAGAACTATAAAGAACCTCTTCACATTCATGGTTTGATGTCTATTCCTGGCTTATTTAAATGCAGATCAAAATACGCACAGTAATACAGATACCAAGGGAAAAACAATACCTCTGCTCTGAATCTCACCAGAGATGACAACTCAGCTATGGTTATCTTCTTCAAAGATGCACAGGCTTGAAAGATCACAAAACAGCTGTTGTTGCTGCAGGGACAAAAAGTAATTTCACCACAATTATGCAAAAATACATTACAGGAAAAAGGAAACATCATTATTGTCTTGAGAAATGCATGCTGGAAAGAAGTTGAAAAGAGTAAGGCATAAATTCTCCAGAATGGGTAAGTGTACCAAGTGAAAGTCTAAGGCATAGGAAAGAACCTGCACAGGGCAGCCAAGTGTGTGCACGTGTTGTAACGCATCTGAAGAGTGCAGTAAGTCACCTCTTTTGTCTTGTGGTTGCTGTGTATTGGACTAGGCCATTCCAGAAACACCCAAACAAAAACCTACCCCCGACACACGCAGGTGGCGAGCAGGGTCGCTCTATGCCGGCTGCTCCAATGCAGCAGAGGGATTGCAGTCAGTTTAGGCATATGCATACCTTGTGAGGACGATGCTCACAGGCCACATCCCACACCCTAGGGTGGCTCTAAAGCAGGTATTCATAAGGACATCGTTAGTAATCCTGCCCATCAGTTTGATAGCTGATTTGTGAAATCACCCTGCAAGCAATCAAATGAATAGCTTTTTTTTCTTTGCTTCAAATACAAACAGATCATGCGCCTTTCAAACACTTCCTAAGAATTGGATTGGTTATGATTTAGATGAATATTTAGCAGGCAGAGTAGAACCAAAATTGTAAGGTTTTTTAAATTTTTTTTTTTTTTTTTTAATGAGAATTACTGGAGATAAAAACAAAGATATAGAAACACAGGGAAAATTTTCCATCTGCTCTCGCTTGATACAAAGACTTTGACAATGGTATCTCATGAACAGTAGATATTAATGTTCAGACTGTAACAGAGTCAATTTTTCCATAGCTTCACAGGATTTACTAAATCAAAACTTGGTGGGGTAGTGCAAATCTAGTGAAGATAGCAAAATTACATTAATACAATTTGGCTGTAACTTCCAAGTTAAGCCATCTGGTCCTGAAGGAGAAGTCATCTTTAAAAATAAATTAAATAAAAATTAAATAAATACATTGATATCACATCAGTTATTAGTTAGTTTTCATGAGTTTCAAGACAGACATTACATTAGAGTAATATGAAATTATTTTCATGGGTCTTTTATGTTTTCTCCCAGACATTTTAAGCTGAAATGAATTAAAAATCACAAAGCAAATAAAAGTTAACATGAAGAAGAGTCCAGTGTAGTGTAAAATTTGACAAAAAGAATATCTCAGCTTCTGCATTCTCAGTTTTTGCTTTCTTGCCCTTATAAAGGTCTTTACAACATTTCAATAACATTGTCTTTTCTATGTTTCTTTTTTTTTTTTCCTGGGGTTCTATTTGGTTGGGGTTTTTTTCTCTAACATGTCACCTGAATTCTATAAAGATATTTAGAATACAGTTAGACAGTGATTACCAAAATCTTTCCAATTACAGTAACCACATTTCAGTGTTTCTATTTTTGCTACTTCTCTGGTAATTCAGACCATGATACCATATGCTCATGGATGATAACTGTTAAAATGCAGAAAAGGACAGATTATGTCATATTTTTCACTGCACTTCAGTTCTGTTCCTATTCTCTCTGGCCTTTTTACTTCCACTCAGGTATGTCTCCACACAACACAGTTCTCTCCAAATTTCCAATCATTTTTATATCTACTGAGAGTGGTGTTCCTTTGCTCTGTTGACTTGCTAAGCCCATACTATCATCCTTGCTGCATGCGATAGCTATCAGCAAGTGTAATACATTAAATTATAAAAATAATTATATAGCTATCTGGCTATGACAAGATTTTTTTGTTTTGCTTTGGATTGAGAAATATTTTCCCCATTTGTGAAAACTTACTTGATTACTTATATATTTCCATAAGCTTTATAAATAATATTGAACTTGCTCTAGAGAAAAATATACAGTGACTGGTAAATTATGTGCCACTGGACACAGATTCTCAATATCTTACTGCAGTGATTTTTTTATTTAGGCTTTTATAGGAGAGCTACCTCTGCACTAGGAACTAAATGAAGACTACCTAACACATTTGGTATAAGGAGAAGCTAACAAAGAGGTTTTATTTTTTTGTTATTGTTGTGTTCTGAAATAGATATTTAGTAAATAATTAATCTCATTGAGGCATGTTAAAACAAACAAACACAACAAAAAAACCACAAAACCAACAGAACTGAAACCAAAAATCCCCAGTGTTTTTGACGATGTGATTTCAATCCTCTTTTCAATGCAGATGTGCAGATGTTCCTTAGGATTCCAAGACAGTTACTACAGGATTTAGCATCGTACATATTTACTACAATCTAATGAGAATAGAACTAACTAGGTTTCGTCTATACTTTTCTTCATTTATAATTAAGCCTTATATATTGAAATGACTTTTTCCTTGAAAATAAATGCTGGTGCTTTTAGTTTTGGTGTGAGGAAGTTTTTAAAAGAACTTTTTGCTTAGCTGATTTAATTTTGAAAAAAATGGTTTTGGAGATGCAGGAAATAGGCAGCATAAATACTACAGGAAAATCTTCAACAGAAAGATTAAAAAGCCAAGCAGAAGTAAATTTTAGACTCTACCCTCTCAAAAAGAAAAGTGATAATCACACATAAATACCAGTGGAAAAGGTGATTTTTGCACCTGAATATTTTGACTATAAAGGAGAGAAAAAAGCTGAATGTGTTTGTTTAAGAGAGAAAATCATCCACAGATCCTCTTTTGTCACAATATGGTTTTGTAAAAAATTGGAAAAATAGTTAATACCTTAGGAGATTTTTTTTTTGCAGTTGGAATTAAAACAATGAGAAGGCATGCATAAAAAAAAGTTGTCTCCCTACCCATTGTCAGAGGGTTTATAGAAGACAGAGGGGTGCAGAAAGATAGGTTGTTCCAAGTACAAATTTGAAACTTTTCTCTCATTGTATAAAAAGCTCTTAAGGCAATGGGTCTTACACTATTCTTTCTTTTATTATTCTAACCCCAAAATCATTTTGGCGTTGAACTAGCATACAATATTTAATTGAACATATAAATATAATTTTCTTCGCTTTTTTAGGTTATTAATGCTATGGTTAGAAAATTTTAAAGACATATTCCTTCGATCAGAATAGAAATCTAGATACTGGAACAAAATGGTTTGGTTTCTTCTTATTATCAGTTGTAATTTTCCCCCTAATATTTTGTAGTTTTTCAGGAACTGTCATAATGTTTTAACAAGTTACACTTATTGCTAGTATTCAAATATAGCATATCATATTAGAAATACAGACTCTAGTTTAAGGCAAAAATGTTTCACCCAATTTATTTCTAATCACACTCTTCTCAAGGTGAGATATGACTCATAATTAATTGCAGAACAGCTAAACATCTATAAAAGCTAAATACATTACATTAGAGAAATGTTTGCAGATTTTTTTGGTACTCTTTTTTTTTGTTTAGGAACATGATCATTAATTAGCTTCTAAAGCTTCTCTTCAACACATATTTTGACATAAAAGTACATCCTTACATAAAGAGATGCCCCGAGAACATGCACAATGCATTCTTTTTTTTTTTTTTTCTTATTGTCTTAAGTGCAAATTAGAAATCACCTTTGAACTGGTGTAAAATAATCCACATGCTCTAGTATCCTGGTTCACAAACTTCCTATCATTCACTTTTTCAGCTCTCCTTTTCATGTAGTGTCTGCTATGATGAACCTATATGCAGCATACAGTTGAGTCTCTTATATGTGTTTTCATAGGCTTCAGTACGGTCTTGGAATCCTGATGTTCTTCAGTCCTTAACAGTACAAACTGCCTCTTCCATAACAGGTAGTTCATTACTCTTTGTGGGCTAACCAGTAACAGGTTACATGGTCTGCTGAAATGAATCATAGTACGCACAATTACCTATTCTGTTTGCTTCCTCATTGTCTCAGTACTCGTGGTCAAAGAAACTTGTATCTTTTTTAAAAAAAAAGATATTTTAAAATTTACTGACATCATTGGATCTTTTTTTTTTTCAGCAGCAGACCTAAATAAATCTCCTTTGTCCTAAGAGATTATTTTAAAGACTAATATATATTTTCTTGTCTGTTCTTGTCACATCTCTCTCACCCTTCCTCTCTTCATCTTTTGATAACTTTTGTATCAACCTTCAAGAGCACAGAAACAATATGTAATTTTTAGATACCCCAAGTCATGTATGCCCAAATTAAGTGGAAATACATGACACAAGTCCATTTCAGAAAACAATGATTAAATACACTTTGAAGGTAAGTCCTCTAAAGGAAAATCAATTAAGAGTCCAAATAATTACATAATATGAGTCACTAGTTATCTTAAAAAATCTTGTCCAGCTACATTTTTATATAACATATATTGATTTAAGAAATAGAATTGTATGCTGACAAGTATTTTAATTTCTGTATGTTGCTATGTAAGATGCATTTGCAAATCTGTACTTAATATTTCTACTAAAAGATTTTTTTTTTAAATCTGAAACATCAAAACCAATTGCATTTAATTACCCTAAAAAAATATTTCATTTCAAAAACATTGTTGAACATTATTCACTTCTAAAGTTTTCTTTTCTCTCCTTTCTCATTTTGGACAATGATAGTCATCTATACTATTAATTTTAAAATAATGCAAGGAAAACCAATTTTTATGTACAATTTTTCCCCAAAGAAGTAATTTAAGAAAAAAATGGAAGGTTATTACATGCCATAAGCTTCACTACAAACTTCACTCACTGATGACAGTTTGAACATGTTATTTCCTGATCATTTTTTAAAATCAAATAGGGCTTTTCATTATTAATTGGACTCCATTACCTTTTTTCCTCTAGGCTATCTAATAAGAGGTGGACCTTGCTCACACTATTTTTAAGAAGTCTATCAGGAGAGGGTATCACATCCAAAAATTTTGCCAGAGCACAAAAATACCCTTGTAATTGCTTTTAAGGCCAGCTGTTCTGCATATGAAGATGACCAGCTAATGAAGAAGCAAATGCTTATGCATCTTTTGACCCCTTTCCTGATTTTAAGCTAGAATATTCAAAATTTTTGCTTATGGATTAATTCCATATTCTTCCAATAGTAATTACACTTTAATAGCAATTATGAGACATTTTTGTTTACAGTTTTCTTCAGTATCCCTGTTGTGGTTTGAGACAGAGTTGTGTGGGTTGTTCATACTGATTAGGTCCATGAATTACTTTCCTTATTTTTACATTCATTATAAACTCTACACTTAATCCCTGAGGCCTATACAATAGGATTAATATTACAAATGCAATGTATACCCCTCACAAACTCTACCCTTTCTTTTGAGACCCAGATTACTGGAGTTAATGCTTTATGTATTACAGTTGCACCCCAAAATATATCTCTCCTGAGGCTTGCTTGCAGGTAAAATGTCTGTTCCCTCGACTAGCAACAAGACTTGGTTGTGTTTGGTAGGTGACTGTACTGCTGCACAGATGGGTCTATCTCAATGCTTCCATCTGTGGTTTTCTCCGCTGTTTTGTCTACTCCCACAACACACTGGCTAATTGCAGTAATCAGTACCCTGGATGTAATCTCTGGGCCACTTTCTCCATTCAGCCGTTTTAGGAGTAAGTACAAAGCTCTGGCTTCCGCAAATTGACTGTATTCTCCTGATCCACTCAATGTAGTCACCAGAGAGAGGACCCCATTATGTCTCTTTCCAAAGCACTTGCTCACTCTGGAGTTCGAGTGAGCCAGCAGTGAATGGGAGTGTTGTTGGTCTTCGGATGAGACTTCATGATAGAGTAGTGCTTAGGCAGCTCTGGTTGGGTCATGGTGCTTGGGTTCTTGTTCTTTTTCTGCTTGTCTGCAGAGGATGATCTCAGTGGTGTATTGCAGGTGTTCTGAGGCGGTTTGCTTTGCTAGGGTCTTCTGAATCCAAGACGAATGCTGGGACTATGTTTCCACACTGAGGGTGATTGATTCCAGCTGAATCAGAATAAAGCAAACTGTGGATTATATCACTCTGCTAGGGGAATGGTGAAGAGCACATTTTCCATGTTCACGGTGACATATCTTTTTGTTTGTTTTGCTTCCAGTTGGTACTACATCTTGAGCACATCTGTGACAGCAGCAGCCAAAGGTGGGATCACTTAATGCCAGGATTTGAAAAATCTATCCTTAGTCATCACTCCACATTTGGCTTTCTCATGGAACTTACTAGACTATTTTAGGAGGAAACCCGCCTTGGATGCGTTCCTGTGTGACCTGCTCTAGGTGGTCCTGCTCTGGCAGGGGGGTTGGACTAGATGATCTTTCGAGGTCCCTTCCAACCCTTAACATCCTGTGACTCTGTGATTTTGCGAAATACTCTCATGTATTCATTCTTTGTACATTCCATCCTCTATGCCTATGCTATAGTATCGTTGTGTGGTTAGCCAGACTTTAGCAGAAGCAAAAGGAGCCTTCACCACTTGCCAGTTCTGAAATTGCAGGATATGGTGCATGATGTTCAGCTCCATCTCCCAGAAGAGCTGTATTGTACTTTGTTCACTGGACCTCCAAAATACTAGCAGATAAAAGTGACTACATTGACTAAGAAGTCAGGGCTCACCTTGGTCCATTGAGTGAGACTGGAAACTAACCAGGGCCCTGGTATAGATCCAGACTACAATTCTTCACTGTTCACCACTGGCTATACAGGGTAAGAAAATTTAATGAACTCCCATAGTTTCTAGTCTGTCCCTTGCTTTAGGCTAGGAAAGACAATGTCATCCATAAATACAAATACTTTCTTGCTGATTACTCTTTTTGATAGTATTGATTTTGTTCAACCAGCACTTCCTTCTGCATTCCACAGAAGGTCTGTCTGCCTTTCTGCTAGGGTTGAGACTTGTGCCTGACCAGGAAAAAAAAAAAAAAGAAAAGAAAAGAAAATTCTGTGAACTTTACTAAACTAAGAAGCAAAACCATAGGACTGATCCTTTGAAGACTCAGGATAGTTTCTGGATGTAAGAGTTATAGAAAACAGATAAAAAGGCTGCATGCAAAGACCAATGTGGCTTCCCTCTCAAGCACCTGGGCCTGTCTACCCTGCCGTGTGGGGGGCTGGTCACTCCCAGGCCAGCCCAGACTACTTTGTAGGACACCTAGCAAGGACATCCATGAGGCTGGTCCAACCCCATGGCATTTACAGGTACACTGTCTTCTGCTGAAGATTTCCAGTTAAAGACTGGATTCCAAGATTCAATAAAAAAAACCAAAAAGGCAAAAAAAAAAATGATTTGGGGTAAAGGAAGCCTGCTTTTAAGATATCAGAGGTGGACTTAGGCCCTGAGTGATTGACTCCGTTCCTGTTGCAGTCAGTGACTAAAAGACAGTAGTCAAGAAGTAATCTGCTGAATTAACTGGCCTAAAGGGATCACAAAGTGTTAGTGGGGAATTACCATCCTGCTGGGAATTTTAGTAAAATGTGTTTCATGGGGAATAAGTTACATGAAAAGACTTGTTGGAATTCACCAGCGATGTGGATGAAACGCAAACCGCTGGCTGACTCAAGACACAATTGTAGATGGCACAAAAATCAGAGGAATAAGAATTAATGGCTAAGGGAGGACACAGGGAAAAAAAGGCACATTGTGGCTCCTTCGGTGTGAGATGAGCAACCAGGTAGTGGAAAAGCCAGACCATATCTTAGGTATGGATGGAAACTGAAGATATTATCTGTTAACCAAGAGTCTTCAGCTCACGTTGTACCAGAAATCCCGGTACACCATCACCCAGTGTCTGTGGGTTTAGTGTCTGGATTTGTGACAGATGTTTAAAACCAGGATCCAGTTCACTCATCAGCACTTGTTGGGACACTGTTTGCAGTCACAGATTAAAATTATTATTAGAATCATCATCATCATTGTACCTATTCTTACTGTCATTATTAACTGTACTACTGCAGACTGGGACCACTTTGTACTGAGGGCTGTAGGGACATTCTGTGGCAACTAGAGCACCAGCATTCCCTGACCCAAAGAAAAATTCATTGCCTGTTAACTTATAAAACGCATTAAAAATTGACTAGCAATCTTCCCTTCCCTTTTCTCTTTTTCATTAAACCCTTACGAATCTTATGGATCATAACAGTTTAGTACTGTAAAAACCAAACCCTATGTCAGAAAAGTAACTTAATCTTTATTTCCCTTTTTTACTGAATAATGGGAAACCAAATCTATACTGTCCAGCTGGGTGTGTTTGGCTGTTCCTCAAACTAAAACAAGAATAAGACTTGGAATATTAAAGTGGAGCTTGGCTCAAGATCAGGTGAATCACCACAGTTATAATGCCACAAAATGACCTGCAGGATGTCCTTCTCTTCTGTAGTTATACAGGGGTGCTATGCTGTACAAGCAAAGGAAGTAATTTAATTTATCTATTCTAATTAAATATGATATATGAGGAAAGAGCGATATGTCTGTTTAAAACATGCTTTAGGTACTTTTGGTGAGAAAATGAATGGATTGACTGCAGCTACTGTGCTCTAATGTGACTGTGACTTTCCCGTTAATGCTTGAGCTCTTAAATGTCTTTTATGTAAACTCTAATGGCAGGTTTGGCTTGGTATAGGGGATGAAATTTCATGCAAAGAGCTGGAATTATAATGTGGGTATTTTCCCCCACCTTTTTATACTACATGAGTTTATTTTGCAAGTCACTTGGGGCAAATCCTCCTATCCACAGAAATGAAATCAAGTTCAGTTGTCACAGAACCAGGACCAGTTAAGATATTTGGGAAAGTTAATTCCCATGGACTGTAGTGGAGTCCAGGTTAGGCCCATATGTGACTGTGGTCTTATTTAGCTGGTAAACACTGATGTTTCCTTAGAAGGAGTATTTGAAGGCTGACATTCAGTATTTTTTTTTTCATCTATTGGTAAATGCCTAATAGTAAGAGTCCTACCTTTGGTTTCAAAAGCCAAGGTTGGCCCTAAGCTGTTACAAGAAGGTGTTAATGGGAAGAACTGGAGAGAGGGGGAAGATTATGATAAATGAAAGAAAGGGATTTAGGAAGTCAAATTGTCAAATGCTGATCAAACATGGAACAAGAAAATGAATCAAGTTCTTCAGCTGTGCCTGTCTTATCTAGGGCCAAGACAAGCTGAAGTATTGTTTGAGGGCATTCATTAAAAAAATAATATCAACATTTTAAGACCACTAAGAATGTGCCATCTTAACACAGCACTTACATGTTCTGCAGGTGCTTTCCCATGTTTTTATATCTGACTTTTAAAAAAGGACTGGGATTCTTAAAACCCATCCCATCAGTGAAGAGGCCAAACGTTCTTGAGGAAAAATTGGGCTTGTGCTCTTGGTGCTGTAAACTGGTGCTGTTATTTCATTATGTATCACTGGTTTCTAATCGTGTGAGATTTGCAGAAGAACTTGAAGTTCTATTTGTTTAAGGATGAGAAAATATGCTGTAAATTGGACTCCAGCTTTTTGCTGAGGATTAGAGCTAGGCTTTGCGGGAGGAAAGAGAGGCTGTGAAAGCTTTGGTCCTGCTGACAGTGGTATCACGCCCAGGAAGCCGTTCCTGGCTCACAGCTTAAAGTGGAAGCTTAAAATGAAGATAAAAGAAAAAGGGTGTTACTTGTACCATCCAGGAAGGCTTTGGCAATGTTACTCTGGAAAGCTACCAAGAGAAAGTGATATTTATGGGAGCAGCTAACTGCTTACTCAGCTCCTAAAGCTGGTGGCGCTAATGACTCGAAGAGCGGGGTGCCTTGTTTGTGTAGCCAAGTGTTTTCTGCTGACTGCAAGCAATGGATTTGCCAGGACAGATCCTATCCCAAGGTTTACCAGCAAGTTAGGAGAGAGGTGAGGCGAACACCTGCCTCTGCCTTTCAGGAAAGGAGTGCACAAACTGCCAGGATGAAACCCTCAGGTGGGTGTCTGCTGACTGCAGGGTGATGCTGCTAGAAGGTACGGGGCAGGTTTGCTCCTTAGTGCCACCTAAGAGGAGCCCCCGCTCCTCCCAGTGCCCTTCGTGCCTCTGCTCGCCCAGGATAAAGGGAAAAGTACTCATTTTCAGCTGCATACCCTGGGGTGGCTGAGATACAATTCATCTACCACTGCTAAAAACTGTGAAGTGTTTGGGAACTCAGCAGCACCTCCCCTGATCCCTTGGACCACCAGTGGTGGGCCTTGGGGCTTGGATAGCCTTTCCTATTTATTTTGAGAAACAAATACTCAGCTGCAGTTATGCTGTGGGCTGCTAGAAAGAACGAGCTGCTTTCTGCTCTCCTCCTCAGTCTTGGGAGAGGTGTGGCCATGGGCAACGTGGAATTTTGGTGCTGTCATTTCCCCACCACAGCAGCCAGTGGGACAGCATCACCCTTAGGACAGCAGCATGTGTCTCATCTTGGCATCAGCAGCCTGACCCCAACCCTTCAACCCCAGTGAGAGCTGAGACTGGCAGCAGTATTTGGGAGCAAGGATGGGAGAGGAGACTGTGAAGGGAGGAGGCAGAGTGAGGAAAGGGAAAGGAAAGATGGAGCCAGGTGAGAGGAAAAGGCAGGTCAGTTATAAGAAAGAAGAGCAGAGACAGAATAAAAAGACAAGCAGAAAAGTGAGGAAGAGGGAAAGGCGTGACTAGAGGCATGAAATAATAGAATCATAGAATTGTTTAGGTTGGAAAAGACCTTTAAGTTCATTGAGTCCAACTGCTAACTCAGCACTGCCAAGTCCACCACTACACCATGTCCCTAAGCACCTTGTCTACACATCTTTTAAATACCTTCAGGGATGGTGACTCCATCACTTCCCTGGGCAGCCTGGGCCAATGCTTGACAACCCTTTTGATGAAGAAACCTAAATCTCCCCTGGTACAACTTGAGGCCATTTCCTCTTGTCCTGTCACTTGTTACCTGGGAGAACAGACTCTTCAACAGCTTTGTTGCCCTTCTTTGGACATGCTCCAGCACCTCAATGCCCCAAGACTGAACCCACTATTCAAAATGCAGTCTCACCTGTGCTGAAAACGGGGAGATGATCACTTCTCTAGTCCAGCTGGCCACACTATTGCTGATATAGGCTAGGATGCCATTAGCCTTCTCAGCCACCTGGGCACACTGCTGGCTCATATTCAGCTGGCTGTTGACCAATGCCCCCAGGTCCTTTTCCACTGGGCAGTTTTCCAGCCATTGTTTCCCAAGCCTTGCAGCCTGAACCCCGATGTTGCATCGGGTTGTTGTGACTCAAGTACAGAACTGAGCACTTGGTCTTGCTGAACCTCATATCATTGGCCTTGCCTCATTGATCCAGCCTGTCCAGATCCTTCTGTAGAGCCTCCCTACCCTCAAATGGATAAACACTCCTGCCCAGCTTAATGTCATCTGCAAAGTTGCTGAGGGTGCCCTCAATCCTCTTGTCCAGATCATTAATAGAGATATTAAACAGAACTGGCCCCAGTACTGAGTTCTGGGCAGCATCACTTGTGACTGGCTACCATCTGGATTTAACTCCATTCACCACCAGTCTTTGGGTCTCACTATGCAGCCAGTTTTTTATTCAGCAAAGCATGTTTTGTCCAAGCCATGAGAGGCCAGTTTCTCCAGGAGAATGCTGTGGGAATTGGTGTCAAAGGCTTTATTAAAGCCTAGGTAAGCAACATCCACAGTCTCTCCCCCATCCACTAGGCAGGTCCTCTTGTCATAGAAGGAGATGAGGTTAGCCAAGCAGGAACTGCCTTTCATAAACCCATGCTGACTGGGCCTGATCACCTGGTTGTCTCATATGCGCCACATGATGGCACTCAAGATCATCTGCTCCATAACCTTCCCCAGCACCAAGGCCAGACTGACAGGCCTGTAGTTCCCCAGATCCTCCTTCCAGCCCCTCTTGTAGATGGATGTCACATATGCTAACCTCCAGTTAACCAGGACTGCTGATAAATGATGGAAAGTGGCCTAGTGAGCACTTACACCATCTCCCTCAGTACTCTTGGGTGGATCCCATCTGGCCCATAGATTTGTGTGCTTCTAAGTGGTATAGCAGGTCACTGACCATTTCCTCTTAGATTATGGGGGCTTTATTCTGCTCCACATTCTTGTCTTCCAGCTCAGGGGTATGGGCACTTGAAGTACAACTGGTCTTAATATTAAACAGTGAGGCAAAGAGGGCATTAAGTACCTCATTCTTTTCCTCATCCTTAATCACCGTATTTCCTCTCATGTCAAATAAAGAATGGTGATTCTCCTTAGGTCTCCTTTTGTTGCTAACAAATTTATAGAAATGTTTTTGTTGCGTTTTACAGCAGTAGGCAGATTAAGTTCTAGTTGGGCTTTGGCCCTTCTAATTTTCTCCCTGCATAACCTCACATCCTTGTAGTCCTCCTGAGTTGCCTGCCTCTCCTTCGAAGGTCATAAACTCTCCTTTTCTTTCCTGAGTTCCAGCTAAAGCTGGAGCCCCATTGTGAGCACTGACTTTTTTTTTCCCTCGGCACCTCACTTGATCCCCCCACCCCTCAGCTCTCACCTGAGAAACTGACCCCTTTGTGATTCAGGCTTTGCGAGAGAGGCAGCTGCCTGTTAAGTGCTCTCTGTGGGATGACACACAGGGGTGAGCTGATGTCCTTTCCCTTCCAGACTCACTGGGTCTGTGCTGATAGGTCTGTAAAATGCCCTGCCTAATTGCTTTCGGGTAGTTTTAACCTGCCTTACTACATATATACTCAAACCACTTCACATCCAGTTTTTGGTAAGATTCATGTGACATAACAAATACTCTCCTGAAATCCTGACCTGTTTTATGAAACCTTTTCTCTTGTCCCCCATTCCCCACATTACTGCTCCATTGCCAGCCTCTGCTAACAGCGTTAAAACATGTGGGCTGCTTCCTTAGCTCACTGTAAGCAAGCACAGGCAATTTGCTAGGCAGACCCATAGCATTGCTGCTGGCACTCCAGTCTCCAGCTTTTAATTACACTTTGGTAAAACCAAAACACTCCTTCCAATGTTTATTTTTCTCTCTACTAATAGTACTTCCGACATAAGACCTTCTTGTATTACCTGTAGGATGCAAGTTGGCTGTACCTGCAGTTTTATTTTCTTACTGCCCTGCAGCACATCTTGTTTTTTACCTCTACCATGTTAAGCAGAAGAGGCGGGAAATCTGACGTGTGATGGACCAGAGTTTGTCACCCTTAGGAGCTTCGGTCAGTTCGGCACTGCTGCAGTCTGCACATGCAAGCACGGTATCTGAGCACAGCTAAGGACATGGTGATATTCACAAACCGGAGATTTTTATTGACTCACAAGGCCCACGGGGAAGGGTAAAGTCAATTCAAAATTACAGGTACATATTTAAAACTGTTAAATGTTTAACTATATTTCAACAGTCATAAGCCAGCATGGCAGTGGATAGTCTGTCATTACTGTTCCCTACCAGGGACTATGCAGTAAGAGCCATGACAGTGTGCTTCTTGGAAGAGTTCTCCTACTCCTAATGTTTAAGTTTCACCCAGCAGCACGATTCCTCTTTGAGAAGAAGTGCTTGACAAAGAAAAAAACCACTGTGAGCACCCTGTGGCCTTGCAAAGCTGAAGTGTTTCAATAAAACCCAGCTCTGATGTAGCCAGTTGTAAAAATAAGTTAAGTTTAATTATGGAAACTGTCCATAGATATATAGGACTGTGTGTGTATATATATCCACATATACATATACATGTGTATATATATATATATGTATCTTCCACAGAGTACTGTTTCAGTTTCCCTGTTTAGTGCATGTTTCAGCTAGTGTGCTGTTTCACCTCCTGCTTGGCCCTCATTCTTCATAATATATAACAAGCATTTGTTGGTATCTGATGGCATCTAGTTCAAATACCTAGTGAGATGAAACTTGGAAGAACATAAATGGAAGCCATAAGACACTCTATAAAAGAAACCTACACCTTTCATGAACTGGAATTGATCACAGAATTACTGAGGCTGGAAAAGACCTCTGAGATCATCAAGTCCAGCCTATATATTGACGCTTGTCAGTAGTGTGGCACTGCAATTAAATTCAATAAGCCCTGGCAATAGCTCTGCCCTATTTGCCTGCACAATGCTCTCTCAGCATCAACGCCCCCATGGGAAATTAAACATACAGCCTGTGTGTTAGCCAGCCTTATTTTCTGGGTGCCTGCAGCCAAGGAACCTTCAGTCTTGCCTCCAAAACAAAGTTCTTGTGAAGGGAAGATTTGGGCTTCCCTGAAATTTGGGTGCAAACTCAGGAGCAGGCATTGTTCAAGTCCCTGTGAGAAGGAGAGCTGAGCAGCACTCCTGCCCTGGGGAGAAGGCAACTGTGAGGGGTAGGGACATGGGGATAGACCTTGGCCCTACTCCTGCGTTGACTCCCCTCTTGTGGGCTTCTTCCCCTGCAGCAGATCTAAGCATGAGTATAATGTGACTGAAATCATAGTAATAATATTAGTAATCATCATCATCATCATCATCATCATCATCATCATCATCATCATCAAAACAGTGAAAAATAGTACTGCCTTTCTAGGATGAAAAGGTCCCTTTCTCAGGAGATTACTCAGTCTAAGTATTTAAGTGGGCATGGTGAGCTTTTGTTATCCTTATGGTGAGCTTTCCTATTGTTGTGAAATGCATGGAAGCCTGAGGAGAGCAAGGAGCACCTTGGTGATAATGCTGGGATGAAAACTCGCTTAGATGAAATAGTTGTTTTGGGGGGACTCAGTGCTTCTCAAGGATTTTTTTGATTAATGGCCACTGTCACCCCACAAAAATGTTGTGGGAGTGAAAGACGGGAACCATTTTTCCAACATGTTTTCATCTAAAATCACAAGGTGAAGACCACTTTCCGTGTCCTCAAATGGTTTTTGGTATAGTCCATAGTCTAAAAACTACTCACTTGTTTTTTGTTGTTTTAATGTAGTCTTTCTTAAATTAAACATTTACTAGCCTAGAGAAGAGATACTACTAGAAATGTGTGAATGATTGGTTTCTAAATTCTTTGGCAGAGCAGGAAAAATGAAAGTACAATTGCCTTCACAGTGAATGGAATATGTTGATACAACACCTCTTACTTTTTAAAGATAATTTAGTCAAATTCAGTTCCAGAGTTTTCTTTGGGAAATGAATTTTCCAAAATGTTTCCCAGATGTAATCAGCATTCTCAGGTCTTCTCCAAACTGTTAGACTTGAAATTGCATTTTTTTATAAACAAGACATTAAAAAAATTGCTCAGATCTAAAAGTGATGCAACACGTCAATAACTTCTAAGGCAAAACCCATTAAATAGTTTTATACTATTAAATATGATGGTAAGGGTGGCAACTTAGTAGTGTGCTCCAAGGTAATTAAGTTCTTTCAATTTTCCCATGAAACTTAGCTGCTTCAGAGTGTGTTCTCTGAAAAGGCTAACTTCTCCAAGCTAGGTAAATCATGCCAGAATGTAATTGTCTCTGCATTATCCTCACTTCCATGTAATTAAGTATTTCAGAGACTTTTTTTTCAGGACTTTTCAAAACTAGAACTCAGAAAAAAAGAAAAAAAAAGATAATTTGGAATAAGGAGCTCAATAATGAAAAACTCAATTAGAACATGATCATAGAATCATAGAATCATTTAATGGTTTGGGTTGGAAGGGACCTTTAAAGGTCATGTAGTCCAATCCCCCTGCAGTGAGCAGGGACATCTTTAACTAGATCAGGTTACTCAGAGTCCCATCCAATCTCATCTTAAATGTTTCCAGGAATGGGGCATGTACCACCTCTCTGGGCAACTGGTTCCATTGTTTCACCACCCTCACTGTAAAAAAAGATTTCCTCATATCAAGTCTGAATCAACTCTCTTTTAGTTTAAAACATTACCCCTTGTCCTGTTGCAACAGTCCCTGGTAAAAAGATTGTCCCTATCTTTCTTATAAGCTCACTTTAAGAACAGATGGAAAAACAGATGGAAAAATAAAAAGAATAAAGAAAATAGTATATGAAAATAAGAGCCTTTCATCTGAAGTAAAAGTGGAGATGATAGGATTAATTAGAGTTTGAAGAGGAGGTGTAAGTAAAGTGAAATACTACAGACAGATAGAGCAAGGTATGGTTTAGAGGTCAGTTCAGCATGTTTTCCTAAAAGAATAATGGCTTGAAGATATTAAAAAATAATAATTTGATCATTACTTTCATGGTGCACATGTACAGGAAATAATAAAATGCACCTTAGTTTGGTAAAGAACTCTAAGACTATAATCAACAGACAGAATTAGTAAAATCTAAAATCAAATCAGGTAGTTACATAATAAAAATAAGCATTAACAGAGAGCTGAAATAATCTGCCTGTGTATAAGGAGTCTGTGTCTTCTTGTTTCACTGCATTCACAACTGAGTGCTTTCCAGTGTGGTGGGAACTGCTGAGTGCATTTCCCACATTGTCCTCCGAAACACCTGGTATTGACAGCTGTCAGGGAAGGGAAGTGGACTTAGTAGACTCTTCTGATTTGCAGTGGTAATTCTTGCAGTGTCATTGCAGAAGTCAAAAACCATCAAAAAGATCAGTTAGCTGGGGATACTACGAACCTGAAGAGACAACCCTACCATGGAAGCTTGGTGATGTTCACCAGCAGAGCTTGCCTGTCTTCAGTGAGGGTATTCCAGCTGACACCATCTCAGATCAAACTGTGACATTTGCATTTTCCAGTCAAGTCAAAGTTTAATGCTGCAAAGAAAAAGGAAGGGTAAATGCAGCTTTCAGTTACTGTGGAGGAATTAGGAGCTCTGTAAATCTGCACCCCATCTTGGGATGTAGAGCTTGTGTCACCCTCCTCTTGGTGTGGGATGAGGGACATAGGAAGCAGTGTGTTCTTTTCAGCCTTGGTGAGAGCAAATAAAACAGGAGCTGCTTCATCTGTGACCTGGTGGGGTAGTACTGCTAGCTGCTGGGAGTGGTGGTGCAATCTCTGGACACACTGAATTCACTAAAAGAATCTGCTGTTCATTTGTGCAGCTGTTTCAATACCTTTCAGTAGCATTTTTCTCCTATCTGCTGGATCCTTAAAATAACAAATAGTGTCTCGGCTGCAATGACAATAGGTTGTTTAAAGGAGTGTGCAGAGTTGCTGATAAAGGGGGAATTCCGAATACAGGCAAAACCATTTGAGATTACTTTGTGGTTGAACAGGCAAGGGGAAAAAGCTTGTTAATAATATCAGATTATAATTTGCTTTGAAAACAGATTAGGTTTTCATGATCCACAGCATTAAAGTTCCTTTTAAATAGGCGTCCTTCTGAAAAAGGTCTCTTTGCTTGTGGCTGGATCTGCTTAGCTGAGTTGGATGAAACACTATCAGCATGTTGTCAGAGAACGAGCCATTTAGTTTAAGATGTCAAAAAATGAGATTTGCTTCCATCTGGGATAAGGAAGTTACTTTGCTATTTCAGCAGAAGGTATCCTGTAACCAGTAGGGCCAGTTCATCACTTAAAAGCTACTCTTTTACAAATTGCCAAATTTTGCCTTATGCAATTTATTTATTTAGAGCTCCTGCTCCTTTGGGTAGGACCATATCTCCTTAGGGTCAGGTATAATTCAATGTGTACATATCTTCTTTTTTATTTCTGGTGTATTAAGCAGAAATGCCTGTCAGCTTTTGAAAACAGTCTTTTCAGCTATGTTATCATGGCATACCAGTTTCATTCAATATTTTATCCAGTTCTTTTAACACAGAATGCAGCTCATTTATTTGTTATTCACTGAAATGTCATCCTAAATCCATTAGCAGCACATTAAATTCCTGTCCAGCTCCGGTTTCACAGTGCAAGAAGCAGCTCTTGGTGCAAACCTACACCCCAATTATCCCCAGCCCCAAGATGATGATTTGTGTTTTCCTTTTGGTCTTTCCATGGGGGATGTAGCTGCCTAAGTTCTTTCCCAAAACTGGGGTTCCCTGGCATAGGTAAAGTTTATGTTCAAAATTAATGCTGTATAATTTAAATTTATTCATATAACCTGAAGACACTCTTTATTCAGTTTTAAAAGTTGAAGGTGGTGATGAATTCAATTAACTAGGCTGATATAAACCTTATTTAAATCAAATTAAGTGCATTTCTGCAGCAGTTAGCATCTATTTCATTAAATGTGATTAAAAACTGCTTGAGAGTTAAATTGGTATGACTCTGAATATAGATAAAGCCAAGGGAAGACAGAACTGGCAGCTGAGCCTGAACCAGACTGGAAAGTACCCAGAACACCAGAGCTTTGTTTGTTTTAATTAAAACTGGGATCCTGCAGAATGTAATGGATGTTGTTTAGAAAAGCTGCTCGCTTGTTTCTGATAATTGGATTTTTCTAGCCCAGATTAATATCCTACTATGCTGTTTCACTGGGTCTGAGAGGATTCCTCCAAATAATTAAAAAACGAGTGCTGAAGACTGTAACCGCCTCATTAAGATAAACTTACAACAACATCTTGGGTTCAAATAAGGAGTTCCTTTCTTGTTTTTCTGGAAAGAGGCCACAGTTTGTTTAGGCTGGCAGCGGCAAGGAACTGATTTTTGTGTACACAAAAAAAAGCTTTTTAAGCCATTACTGCTGAATCATTGTGTAACACAAAATTGGACAATTAAGCTTCGACGGGGGTCTGTGGAAACTAATTTTGAGATGGTTACTGTGACCAAACAATGAAAAATAGAATATATGTGAAAGTGTAAATATTTCCGGATAATTTCTGGCACATAGTCTCACACCAAACAGAGACTGAGAAACACACCTGCTGATACTTGGTGCTGGAAATAATAGCGATTCTGTTTATTCATCAAAATGATATCATCTATTTGTGGTTTATGCTTATTATGTGGTAATATATCTAGTGCTGTTTGTTAAGCAGGATTGCGTACTGTATGATCAGCTGGCATTACAGTGACAGATCTGATCTAAACAAGAGCTGTTTCTTTGGTAGTTCATGCAAGCTTCTGATACAATTCAGCCTTAAGAAATATACAAGCTGGGAAAGCTGAGTAGCCTCTCTAGGAACAAGTTGTTGGAAAACCTCAATGGAAAAATATTTGTAGGCACTGCAGGAGAATGGGAGGGGCAAAAAGCTCCATGCAAATGTTTAAAAAGTATATGAAGATGATAACAGATGTATCAATGAACAGGGTCAGGGGACCACCTGCAGTTGCACGTGCTCATGCTTATTGCACGCACAAGCCATTGAGGCTGGGCTTAAACAGGGTACTAAAGTACAAACCTAACTTTAAACCTCTGAGCAGACTGGTGGTGCTTGCAACACATTCAAATCTTTGTAGGCTCTGCTTGCTTTGTGAGAGCTGTTTTAGACTGAAACTTGTGCAGTGCATAGCTTTACTCAGAACTTCTTCCCAGGGCAAAGTTCACATCAAAAGCTGTAAAATCCAGTAATTCCACATTTAGAGAGGTAAATCGTTCATGCCCACTTATGCAAATATATTGTTTTAAAGCAATATTTTAAAAATTTCTTCCTTCTGTCTCCGATCATCAACAGTACTTTACTATATGTGTCATCTATCTGGACTTCTGTAGAGGCCTTTAACAGGGTCCCCCACAACATCCTTCTCTCTAAACTGGAAAGGTATGGATTTGATGGGTGGCCCAATCGGTGGATGAGAAATGGGTTGGATGGTCACAACCAGAGGGTGGTGGTCAATGGCTCTGAACTGTGTACCTCATGGGTCCATACTGGAACAAGTGTTGTTTAATATCTTCATCAATGACATAGACAGAGGGATTGAGTGCACCTTCAGCAAGTTTGCAGATGACACCAAGCCAAGTGGTGCAGTTGACAGACCTGAAGGACAGGATGCCATCCCAGAGGCACCTGCACCAGCTCAAAAAGTGGGTCCATGTGAACTTCATGAGCTTCAACAAGGCCAAATGAAAATTCAGGGGTTGGGGTAACCACAGTATTGATACAGGCTGGGGAATTAAGGGATTTGGAGCAGCCCTACCAGGAAGGACTTAGGGGTGTTGGTTGTTGGGAAGCTCAAGATGACCCACCAGTGTGCGCTTACAGCCTAGAAGGCCAACTGCATCTGGGGCTGCATCAAAAAGAAGCTTGGCAAGCTGATCAAAGAGGTGATTCTCCCCCGATACTCTGCTCTGGCAAGACACTACCTGTAGTACTGTGTCCAGGTCAAGCCCCCAACATAAGAAAGACACAGATCTGTTGGAGTGGGTTTAGAGGAGGGCCACAAAGATGGTCAGAGGCCAGGAACACCTCTCCTACAAGGGCAGATTGAGACAGTTGGGGGTGTTCAGCCTGTAGAAGAAAAGGCTCAGGGGAGACTTTACTGCAGCCTCTCAGTACTTAAAGGAGGCCTGTAGGAAAGTTGGGGACAAACTTTTCAGCAGGGCCTGTTATGACAGGATAGTTGGTAATGGTTTGAAACTAAAAGAGGGTAGATTTAGACTACATATAATGAAAACATTTTTTTTACAGGGAGGGTGGTGAAACACTGGAACAGGTTGCCCAGAGAGGTGTTAAAAGCCCCACACCTGGAAACATACTAAACATAAAAATCTCCACTTAGAAGAATATAAGGAGAGCAATGGTGATGTTTGTAACTGAGTAAACAGTAGCTGAAGGAAGCATTCTCACACAGAGAAGTGGTGGTCTATATTTTATTCTCAATTAAGTATGTGCATTACAGTTTCGTATAAGGTAGGCGTGAGATGTTTCTTTCCATATGACTTATCTCAGGTATTTTCTTTGGGCCACATAGTTCCATGGGACATTTTAAATAGGAGTTATGGAGATTTCATGTGCTGTGTGATCTAGGCAGGTCCCAAAAGTGTATTTGAAAGCACTTTCCTCCAGGTGTCAGTTGGAAGCTGGGAAGTAATGAACGTGGTAGGTACCAGTGGTCACAGTGGCTGTATCTGAAATACCTGCACGTTTTGCCTGTTTTTCTGAGGTATTTGTTTGCAAGGTGTAAGAACAGCATATCATATAATCTTTTCTAAATGAGAGCTGAAAACTGTATGCAAATTATATACATTTTATCTTAATTCTGGGGATATTTTCTTGAGATTTTGTGGGAGAAAACATTGTATGAGACCATATTTCTGGAGTCAGCTCAGTGAGTCAGTCTAGTGCACTGTCTGCAAGGGTGGCAGGCAGTAGATGACTGAGGAGGAGGATAGGAAGTAAGGGATTTTCTAGACTGCTCCTTTCCCTGGTAAGCAATTTTAGCTGCTGGCCATCGATGTGGTAGAGACACAAGAGGCATAAGCTGTATCCAGACTATTCTGTTCAGTGTATTCTTTTGGATACACCCTCCACAAATTTAGTATTTCTGCAGCCATTTATACTTTGGCAGTCATGTCTTGCTGCAGGAATTAATTCTACATTTAACATGTAGGATGTCCCTGTTTCCTGATATTGATGTAATTCCCATTTACCATGTACTCATCCGCAGAGATCCTGGGGCGTTACTGCCCAGGATTTCTCTGCTTTCCTCCCAGCAGTATTCAGGTTAAAGCGCTCGCTGCTATACATACCATATATTCATTTTCTGCACGCCAGACTGACGCACGCTGACAAATACCTGCCAGCAGCTACGGGTTTTGTCTTGGGAAATTCCAGGTAAACATGATCCCTCAGCCTCTCGGAGGTAACAGCTGCTACTTTTGCTCAAAGGGAATTCCCACTGACTTTGATCTGTAGGAGAGGACATCACCCCCGGTTAGCTTCGCTACAGTGAGGTAACAGACACTAGCTAAAATGTTTGTCGGGGACATGTGATAGCAGTTACTTCACAAGCAGCAGGCCAGACTTTTCCACAACTTACTCTAGTCATACACATGTTGCTTTTAACAGAGTATTTCTCTATCCACCCCAATGAAAGCACGACTGGAGCCTAAACCAAAGAGCAGCAAGTAAGAAGAGGATGAATACCAGTTATTTCTCTAGTACAACCTGTTGAAATCTGGATGCATGTGGGATTATGGCATTTTTACCTTCTAAATTTGCTGTCTTTGGTGCATGGAAAAGCACTGGAATTTTTAGGAAGTCTGCTTTTAATTGCATAATGAAGAAACGCTATTCCTTAAAAGAAAACAATTATTAGCTGTGCTTACTTTAGGCATGATGCACTGGCCAACTTCCTGGGATTATTTTATGATAGGCGTTGTAGAAACTTGTACTAAGACTGCTCGCCCAGGGGAGTTTAACAATCACATCCTGAAAAGTGGATGAAACAAGAGACAGGAGCTGGATGGGCAGGAAGAGGAAAAGGAGGGTAGCAAATATGGCATGAGGCATACAACTCCTAGTAAGTCTTGTTAACACAGCTTTTTATAATCTCAGTGGTCAAAGCTGCATTGATCATTAGCGCTCACTTTTCCAGACTTTCACCATCAAACTTCTGGTATTTTGTGTCATTCTGGCCTGAGTGAGGCACAAAGATCCTTTAAAACCATTGCATTCCCCACATTTGGGCTGTGTGTGTCAAACAGGCAGTCACCTAGGCAATGCAGCTCTCTACCTTCTAAGCATCAAGGAAAGATCTTGGGCATTGTGGAAAGGCATTTTCTCTGTACAAACATCTGATGATAATCCTACTTAACATGGAAACAGAATTCTTCTAACACTAGGCCTATTGAGAAAGCCCCAAAATGTTCCAGGTGCTTTCAGGAGATGCTTTCAGGAGCGTGTAGCCTGATTTACAATTACTTGTCAGAGGTGCTTCCCCATAGCAATACTTCACCTGCACAGTCATGCTTTCAGGTGAGAAGAGTTGCTGAGTGCAACTGAACGTTTTCAACCAGTCCTTTGCTGCTTTGTTTATTCTCATTATCTGGATGGACCCTGTTGTTCTTGGACTCAAAGAGCTTCAGAGGAAGTTTTACACTATCCAGGGCCAGACGTATCTGGTTGTGAGTCCCATCTCCACCCCGAGCTTGCTGTGTGACCATCAGCCAGTCACTCTAGTTTTCTGAGTCTTATTCCCTCTCTACTAAGATGAAGACAGCAGTAT
Organism: Actenoides lindsayi; assembly: GCA_025331215.1. NCBI lineage: Eukaryota > Metazoa > Chordata > Aves > Coraciiformes > Alcedinidae > Actenoides > Actenoides lindsayi. Next base: position 96,105 of record WTSP01002731.1, read on the forward strand.
TTCCGTACCTCACAGTGGGAGTACCCTTTATCTCTCTGGACATGTTCTCTTTGTCATCTTATAAATTCTGTCAGGATGAAATCTGGGGATTTTTATACATTTTCCTACTCTGGTTGACTGGATCAGTAGCAGCAGGTCCAGCTGTGCTGCTGGTAATGTGGCAGCCCTGGAGCTGCAGAGGGCTCAACAGCAGCACACAAAGAGGCTCACAGCATGCAGGTTGGGCAGCTGTCCTTCCTACACACTGTATATCTGATGAGTGCAAAGTATATACTGTACAAGGTGCACTTGGTGAGCCCTATACATTGTGGTACAAGTTTCTGAAATGCAGAAGCCCACTGCAGGTGTTGATCAGTTTTTCTATGTTCTTAGGATCAATGCGGTTACTGGGGTAGCGGTATCATTTGATGGGCTACCAGAGTTGCTCAGGGGTGTTGTAGCCTGTGGGCTAGTTCTGCTGAAAACTGACCCTCAACTGCCACCTGCTGAGCATTGAGGAAAAAATGCAGCAGAAATTCCTGCCTGCAGTCAAGGCTTCCTCATGCAGGTACCAAAAGGCATCACTGAGTGCCAAAATTCAAGTCAGTAGCCAAGGGGAGATGCTAAGCACAGTGTCACTGGGTTTGTGAATCAAAACTAGCCCACATTTTCAGGTGACCAAATAGAAAAGGGTGTGCTGACTTCAGAACCATGGCCTAATTTGCTGATCTGGGGATGCAGCCAAGAACTCCATAGAGTGAGAAAAATATTATATAGTAGCAGGCAACAGTTTATAGTAATCCTTTTTATCAGTTCATAACAATAAAGTGTTAGTGTGTTGTCTGACTATAGAAAGAGGAGTTCATTGGGAGAATTTTGAAATCATAAAGATGCCACTGTGATATCAGTTGGAGGAAAAAACCCTCCTTTTTCTTAAATAAATCCAACACCTACATGATACAAACCAAATTCATCTCAAGCAGAGTGCACCAGTACTTTAGGAGACTGGATTTTGTTTGGCACCATGATGTAATGAAAAACTTGTTGCTGATCCTCCTAGTCAGGCTCTTTTTCAGCTGACTGTTGTGCAATTTGCAAAATACACCACAGATCCTCATACTTGAAATAAAGATAATACTTATCCCACTTAGATCCAAATCTCTTCTAAGCAGGGCTATGTTGCCATGTATGTTTATAACGCTTAGTAAAATAGGATCTGATCATAATTTATGATGTCTAGAGGATAGCATGAAGTGAAAAGAAGACCTCATATATGGGTACTAGGTATGTTTTAATTTTAAAACAGCGGTGGAGAAAAAAATAAGAACGGGTAAAAAAAACCCCAACCAACCAACAAAACAGCAAAAACCTGTGCTTGTATCTACGTCTAGCAAACCTCTAATGCCACCTGCTGAGGAAACACTGAAAATGAGAATGAAGTCTCCAGCAGACTACTAATTCTTGTTATTAATTTAAGTGTGTATTATATAAAAATACTGAAATGATTTTAAGAAACCTAGAGGAATAACTGTGAGTATAATAAACTGGGTGTACTTTTAAATACCCAAATGGTAGGAGTTTATTTTCAGCTCTGCTCCAGACTCTAACTCATCATAATCACAAAATGGTCCTATTATTAATTTTTAAATTTTTTTTAATTCACTCTTAAGTTAGCCACCCAAAAAAATATCCTAAAATACATTTGCATTTTTTATTGCGGAAAGGATTATTAGCAGCACTGTGACTCTTTAAGGACATGACTTTAGCACTCACCAATACAGAAAAAAAACAACCCTGTCATTTTCATAATTAAACTCCTGTTATAGAGCAAGTGCCTACAGCCCCAAATACAGCACTGGTCCTTCAAAACAGAAAACAGAAATAGAAAACCAGTGAAGCCTATTTTTTGATATCCTTAAAATGTTTTATGCCAGCATGAACCTGCTGGTAACGGAATAGTTGTACTGTGACAAAACTCGAGAATACAAGCCAATTACAATTCCTGGAAGCATATTAAAAAATTATTATGCAGTATTCAAAAGCATCTTCTTTGCTAGCCATTCAGGGGTGAGAGAACTTAAGCTGCAGAGAAGGCTATTAAGTCAAACTAAAAGCTGCGAAGTCCTGTAAAATTCTGGGAATGCAAATCCTAACTTGGAGGCTATTAGAAACCACAGGGTATTTTTTTTGCTGTATTTTGCATACATCTATTGCATGCTGCTTACCCTGAAAATATGCACAAACACTGCTGCTCTACAGATATTGCTGCTCTACAGACACTGCCGTGCTACAGAAAAAAGGAAAAAAAAAAAAGTTGTTTGGGTGGGCATCGTTAAACAGGGGGCACAGCATTCTAAATAAAAAAATAAAAAGAAAATGTTAACTGGGTAGATTTATCTCAAAGTAAAATATTTCTAAGGTAGGGGCTTGATTTCATTTTAAGATACAGCATAGAAATACAGTGAAAAACTATAATAATACAATATTAAGATGAACCCCTGCCTGCAGCAGTAGCAGTTTTTAAAACAGGTATGTAATGTTTCACAAACTAACAGGATAAAGATAACAAAATATATCAAGGTAGCCTAAACATCAAGATATTAGATACCTTTTAAAATACTTTCAGATGAGAAGGATGGAAGAGGAAAAAAAAAAAGGTATTTTTTTTGCCCAGTTACATTTACTGAAAGTAAAATAAACAAGCTGTTTGTGTCGTTTATGCATTTTCTTCCTGAAAGGAAAAAAGGGACTTAGAACATTCAGGACCCTTCTCATTTAAATGTCTGAAACAAAACACAATGGAAGGCATCAACAGTTTGGAAAACAAAGGCTGTCAGTCCATCCACTGCAGACTTCCTGATAAATCCTAACCCCAGTGAGATTTAACAGGCCACATCAGTAACAGCAGAGACCACCCAACCAGTAGCACAAATGAAAATGGTTAAGCCTGGCTTTATCAAACAGACAGATCTATAACAGATTAGTGCTCTGATGAAAAAAGCGTGGTAACTTTGAGGGTATTTGTTGGCCTATTTCAGGAAAAAAATAAACCCAGAAGAATATATTGAGATAGTCGCATAGCGGAAGAACAAATTAAATATGTATTTGAGTAGGTGATTTATTGTGACACTTAAGGATTTCACTTCCACTTGGACTTTTCTGTTACACTGGTCACTGCCTAGTGAACATGGTCTTCTCCTATCTGCCTGAATGCGGTGTCATTGATCAGACTCAGAAACAACACGAGTCGATAAAAATTGCTTATCTGATGCTCACCAGGCTGGATTTTGACTGGAAAACAAGATACGTTGAAATGCTTTCCACTTCATCTTCATGCTTTCCATCTTTGTTTCTGGGGAAACTGAGACATAACTATTCTGAGTGACTTCCTAGAATCACTGAGAAGTAAAAATACAAATTCCTAAATCTCTGATCCAAAGCATAGCTCTTACATGATCACAGTGACATATACCCAGATACATCTCTGTACCTTATTTGCCCCGTATTTTATTGCATTTTAGCAATATTGGTGGTGTCGCAAAATAAATGTTTTCAGGGCAAAATCGGAAAAAAGAAATTAACAAAGATGTGCATTAATACTTTAAATACTTTAAATAATATATATATTAAAATGTAGTTGAAGCGACATATGTAGTTTCTTTCATGTTGCCTAGTAATGTTATTTCCAAAATATAAAGAAGTTGGATTTTCTCAGTGTGATAAAGCTGTTCTTGAATATAGTTGACAGAAAAAATATGACAGCCAGTGATGAACAGACTGAACAGATACTGGGATGCTGCTGACATGATGAGTAGTTTTGTTTTCATCACAACATTCATTTCTTAAGTGAACTAATCACCAACATTTATTTTGAAACCTGGAGAAAAGTATCTCAGATTTGGTAGTTTGAACTTATATTATGGAAGTTTCATTGGAGGAAAGACAATTTAAAACAAACATAACTCAAAAACATGCTTGTAGCAAGCAGCTGCCAAGGAGCTGGTAGTAAAATCATATACTTAACATGATCTTGCTACAAAAGCTGGTTCTCTTCCATTACTTTTTATTGTGTTCTGCAAACGTTGTCCCAAGTGCTAGATGTCATTGTGATTCAGAAAGATAGAGAAATACAGACAATGAAATAGATGATGGAGATCAATTAGCTGAGGGAGGAGAAGTGGAAGGCAAAAGTCACTTGCCTTATGATCTTGTAGAAATGAGCATACAATTCTTTGTGTAAATGGCAACATTTTCCTACGTTAAATTAGACCCCATCATCTGGTCTTTGTTTAGGTGTTGACTTGAGAAACATGGCTTGCACTTCTAAAGGACTGAAATTTCATATATTAACACCACAGTATAATTTCATGGTTTTTAAAATGCATCTCTTTTTTTCTGGCATTTGAGACCTGTTCAGCTGAAGGCTCTCATGCAACCATGTTTTCAGTAGATGGAATAAAAGGTCAAAATATGCTATATGGAGCAGGCAACGTGATCCTCTGTGTCTAGGTCCCTTGCAACATAGGCAGAAAGCTGCAGTTTTTGCTTTAGACACAGCTGACATCATCTCTGCATTGTTATGGCTCTTGTATGTGCAACAGCGTGATCTAGAAAGCGAGTTATAATGGAGACAATCCCACTGCAAGGCTGATAGTAAAAGCTGTGCACAAAAGAAGAGTATACCGCTACATACGGTAGAGATACATTGTGTTTCTATTAGTTGTACTTCTCAATGTGTTTAAACGATATCCAGATTACAAGTTTTGTTAGTATAGAATTAAGGGAGGATTTAAAATTTTGTTTAAAGGCCTCAAGATAACCTTGGGAGTAAAATCCCCACACTTTAGAGCTGAAGTTGAAAAAAAAGAATCACTACATACATGAACAGGAGAAATTGCTGTGATGGATCAGGCCACTTTCAGTTTAATTCAAAGCCCTGTTACTGGTGTTGTCAAGTCACAGAAGCCTCAGAGGAAAAGACAAATAGAACTGGTTCAGGTTAGCTGTGGCACAGGAATTTGTCAATTTTCTGTATTTCAGGAAATAGAAAAACCTTTAGCTGTTACCCCACCCAAATATCTATCTTTCTTCATTAACTTAGTATTCTAATGAAAGGTACTATAAAACATTTACGTCACCTTCTAAGAACTCTAACTTCAGTACAAAGTTTCTCAAGTGCATAAGAAAATGTCACAATTTCTGAGGCTGTCACTGTCCAGCTTAATGCCTTACACATACAAAACTTCCTCAACAAGACCAGAGATGCTGTGCTGTGCAGATACTTCAGACAGCGAGCTGGCACAGCCACGTGCCCACAATGGAGGCTGAGTCCCCCTTAACTCAGCTTAACACCCTACACTCATCTAAAGTATCATTAGCACATTCCCACCTATCTCCATGGGTCCAGAAGATGGACAATTTGTTCCATTATCAAATGGAAAACTGTTGAGACAGCTTGCTTTTCTGCAGCTGAGACAGGAGGTGAGCTACCTCCCACCCTCCCCTCTCCCAACTCAGGCAGAGGTGAGTGTAACAATAGAATCATAGCTCAGATACCCCTTCGTGCACCCACAACCTGCTGAGATGGGTCCCCTGGGTTCGCAGTTACTGTTTCTTACCTGCTTTGCAGTCTGTTTTTAGGCTGCTGCAGCAGCCAGTGCCATGATGTCAGGAGACGTAGGCATATCTGCGCTGGCATTCAGCTTGGCAGGTCAGGCTCCACCAGCAATGAACTGCAGATATGAATTCAATACACACAGCCTGGCCAAGAAGCTTCATAAATACATAATTATGTTCCAGCCTCTGTTTGCAATGATAGAAACCACACCCAGCTGACACATCTAAATGTGAGTTTACAAATATTGAAGCCTAATTCTGTGCAATTTTAAAAAATAAACAAAACTGTTGTAAACCTGGTCACAAATATAGTTATCCATAGCAACAAAAAGCATTAAAATAAATGTTTTATAAACAAAATACTTTTATTAGACTAGTACATGGGATATTTTGAACCAAGAATTAAAACACATTTGGCATTGAACCACTGTCTCAGTTCATTTCACTACAAAGTTACTGTAGACTAACCTTGGGAGGTACTAATCATCTGAAAAAGAAAAAAACATTTTAAAAAATATAGATGGAATTTCTTTTTCCTCTTTTATTTAGTGTGTAATAAAATTTAAAGTAGACACCTTAGCTAAAAGACCATAACACTAAGCAAAACCAGAACTTAACTGAAACTGAATATAGACTGTTTTATTGATCAATTCCTGCTTCTGATGTGAAAAGTATCCCATCACTACATTTAAGTTTCCATTTTGTCCAATACAATTATTTTTAATTAGGCTTTCCGTAAGAGCTCCATCCAAGAAAAACATCTCAAGTATTCAAAGATACTCCAGATACTTAATCCATCCTATTGGATAACTGCTCCCCTAGACAGAGAAATCTCTTCTATTGTTTCTTCTTGTTTATCGAAGCATCTTAACAACACTGTTGCCCCCTCTGGACACCAGTAGTGACACCCAGCCTGGTACAGTACTCAGCAATGGAAAAAATCCATTTGGGTGTGGCCTCTACCAACCACACTATCACCTGAGTGCTCTGCTACAGTGGTTTTTCATGGATGTAAGAAAATGGCTGGCCATCTGCAAAGCAAAGAGCTGTCTCTTCTAAAACAAGAGACTATACAGTAAGTAGGCTCAGCATCCCACTTCAGAGTGATGCAGTGGCAAGAGAAAACGAGCCTCAACTTTTATTAAGAAACTCTGTCATATATGTACCCTTCAAGATCACAGACAGAACTGTGAATTATTACTCTTTGTTATTTTAAATCTCAGCTGTATCAGAAACCTTATTCTGACCCAAGTTCTACTACGCTGACGCTGTACAAACAAAGCAGTTACACTGCAGCTCCTTTGGGATGCTGTTGTAAGCAAAGTTGTTACTTTTGCATCAGACAATATAGTTAAAACATTACTTCAAATACATCCTTTTCAGGGAAACACCTAACCTTTTGGATACATTTCCATTGTTACATACTATTCCTCATAGGTGCCATGATCTTTACCATTTTTCTCTCAATCCTTGGTTGTAAGGAATGTTACCAGCAGTGCGTTGCTCATCAGCTAGACCAGCGACTGTTTTCATGCTCTTCCAAATGCAAAATAAAAATCTTAACTTACACCTCTTACTTAAGTAACAAAGATGTGTCAAGTCAGCCTCACAGGCTCACAGCACACGTGGCAACTTACTGTAACACTATAATTGGTATAGTAATTGCCACATTTCCATTTCCTCAATGGTACAGACGGGACCTGCCTCTGTTCATTGATCCTCAAAGGTCTGGGATACATAACATGAAGAAACTGGAATGCTTTACCTTTTCTGAGGGACAATTGGATGTAAGGGGTTCAAACTTTAATGAGTGTTTTTTGGTTTTCTTTGCTCTCTCTCGATGTAGGGGCACCATATTTTGATGCAGTCTAAACTCTGTCAAATAACTTAACCCAGGTCAGTAATAGCCTCCTCTAATCTGAATGTCATCCTATGCAAGACTTAACTACATTAACTTACAATTTGTGTCAAGTTAAACAAAGGAACCTTTCTTGTAGATAGGATTCCTTCCACACACCCATTTCCTGGTAGGTTTTTGTACTTTTTGCTGGTCTTTTATTGCTGCCTACATGCCAGACATTCTTCTGCCAGTACCTTGATATCCCCATTCTCAAAAAATATGTCATGGATTTATTCTAAAATACAAACTTTGATTGCTCATGCATGGTCAGATATTCAGGCCAACATATATATAGCAAACAGGTTTTGAAAAACACAGGTTTTCCAACAAGTGTTTACATTTCCATTTAATATCTCAATACTTTCCCATTATACAGTAAGAATATGAAGTACAGAAAATAATAAATTATTAAGATAATGATCTGGGAAAGAGAAATCTTAGTGGTTTAGAGAGTCATCTCCTGCATCTAGTGGAAACAGAACATACGCATTATAAAGTTGTACACGCTACCATAAAACATGCGACATAATTTTCCAATTTCCTAGAAGAGAGTCGTGAAAGCCATTTATAAACAACTAGCTCATGTTTCCTCCAGAGTGAATCAACATGAAATGCATGTAGAAACTGGAGTAAGGAGGGATTGTATAGCAGTGCCATTAAAACAGTCAAAAAAAGCACTGATCCTGCAGTTGAATCTGAATAGTCATTCACCTGAGCAAGATCAAGAACATTTTCTCCAAGAAGTCTGATCAAAATTCACTAATAAAATCAGACAGAACAATAATATTAGCTTTTATAGAGAGCTTGACAATACAGTAAGAGAACTGAAAATATCCCTGTTTTATCAATTACATTCCAACAAAAATCCTAATCTGAATTACAAGGATATCTGCATATCTGCATAAGCACCAATATAAAGTAAAAACTTATCCATCAAGTCCTTCTGATAAATGGTCCCCTTACAAATGCATATTTTTAATGTTCATTTAAGTACTTTTGGCAAGAGGCACAGGTTTCATAAAAGTCACTGCAAAGTCTGAAAAAAAATCTAAAACTGGAAAACTGGAAAAGGATCAAAGGTACAGCATTTTCTAATGGTCTGATACATAATAAATTCTGGTTTTAGAAACAGCAAAATTCACTCCAGTTCCTGAGATAAACTGCAGATCAATTGTAAAGATTTACCAGATTGTACAATGGTCTTTCTCGCCTTCTTTTACACACTGCAAACGAGGTCTGAACTGAAGCTTCTGCTCAACTTACAAGTCAGCAAAGCACGCGAAAGATCAAAACATTCAAATATTCTTTTCCACTACAAAAACAAGAGACTGGCAACTTAGGTCAAAGACAGAGACTTTAGCCACAGTCTGTCAAAATCATTTCCAGACAGAGGCAGTTGTTTTAAATTAACTGCACTTGTATCTTTTAAATTAATCTAATTCTTTGTTTCTATCCTGTTTTCACTGACAATTGTGCTCTTATTCATCCACCTGCTGTTTAAGAAAGCATACCATACATGCGTTCAAAATCCCGAGGTCAGATTTTTTTTTAAAAGAGCACGAGTCACCTAACAGCTCAGCACGTCTCTTGACTGTATGCTGGAACCATCAATGTGCTTCATTACTACTAGCCGTTTGGTCAGTTCCTAACTTAGCATTAATTTTGTGCCCCATCTTCTGTAAAACTGCTGGAAGATCCAGAACAGAAGAAATAATATAGTGAGGTACTGGGGAGGTATCTACTGGGGTAGTCATGGCTTTGTTTAACCAGACAGTTGCTTTCAAGCCAGCATTCAGGCCTCCTTGAATATCTGTATCTAGAGAGTCACCAACCATAACACATTCTGCGGGCTGCACCCCCAGGAGATCGCAACAGTAATGGAATATGGATGGCGCCGGTTTCTCTTCTTTCTGCTCTCCGCCCACAACGATGGCATCGAAATAGGGCTGACAGGCGCACGCTTCGATCTTCTCCCTCTGCGTCTGTTTGTCGCCGTTCGTGAGGAGCAGCAAGCGGACCCCTTTCCGCAGCTCGGTGAGCATGCTCCGCGTGTCCTCGGCCAGGGTGAGGTGCTGGAGCCGGGTGGTTTTCCACAGGAAATAGCACTCGGCGGCCAGGTTTCGGTTCGCCTCCCCCCCTATCGTCTCTTGGATCGCCTCCTCCCAGTGTGAAATCCTTAGGTCGGTGATGCACATCTTGGCGGGATCGTGGCACTCCTTGAGAAGTTTGGCCTGCACCTTATCGCAAATGACGCGTGCTTCTCCCTCGCCGTAGTGATGCTTTGACTGCAGGGCATTGATCACCTTCAACAAACAAGGGGCCCCCGTCAGCGCGCTGCCGCCGCGCGCCCCCCTCGCTCTCGGCCGCGCGCCGCGTCCGTTAACGGCCCCCGCTAACGTTCGTTAACGGCCGCGTGTCGACACCGGCCAGGCCGCACCGCGGACAGCGGGGAGGGGGAGGGAGACGCGCGGAGCCGGAGCCGCAGCCGCAGCCGCAGGGCCGGGGCGGGGGGAGGGGACGACAAAGGCAGTACCTCCTCGATGGCGCGCCGCCCGGCCGCCGCCGTGTCGATCAGCGTGTTGTCCAAGTCGAAGAACACCGCCTTGACGCCGTGCACCCCCATGGCGCCGCCTCTCGCGAGAGCCGCCCCGCTCTAACGGCCTAGCCGCGAGAGCGGAGGGGAGCGCCCCGACCGCCGCCAGAGCCGCCCGTGCCGGCGGACAGCGGGGCGGGAGCGGCCGATCCCGCCCCGGCCCCGCCTTTCGCCGGCGCTGGGCGGAGCTTCGCCCGGCCGCGGGGAGCTGCGTTACGCCCGTGAGGCAGCGGGTCGGTGGCGGAGGGGGGAGTGGCCGTCCCATCCCTCTGCCGTAAAGCGCGGTCACCGGTGCGTGTTGGGCTGCAGGTGGGGTCCGGTACGTCCTTCCGGAAGAGGAGGGTTGAAAGCACGTAGGGGCCCTAGAGGGTGAGCGGGAGAAGACCCCGCCCAGATGCCTGGGGGACTTGCGCGGGGGAGAAGGTCCGGCAGGGGAGTTTCCGTGCCCCGGATGCTGGCAGAAGCCTCAGTGCTCTGCACCCCTCTTTCCTCGCTGGCCGTGGGGCGAGGGGAAGGGGAGCGGAAGCCTTGGCGGTGGCTGCTTGAGGAGGGAGGGGTGAGCGGGGCGTGAGGTGGGGCCGCTCCTGCGGTTTTGGTTTCCTGTTTCGGGTTTGGTTTTGGTTTTTGTTTGGGTTTGGTTTGGTTTTTTTCCTGCTAAGGAGTGCTTTCTGGGTGAGGCAACCGAGAGCTGGCATTTGACTTTAAAGTATCTGTTGAAACGCTGCTGGGGGACAACTTCGCTGTGGCAGGATTTCCGCCCCCCGTCGCGTTTTCACCCGCGAGTGGGGTCGTGGCGGCAGCCGTGGCTTTTCCCGCCCTCTCCTAGCCGGTAACTTCGCCCCGCTCCCGGAGGCAGCGGTGGCAGTTGTGCTCCCTGGGGCTCGCTGCCTTAACGCTGCCGTGACCTCGGTTGCAGGCTCTGGGGATCCCTGTTATTACCCCTTATCAAGTGCTGTCAGTCGGTTCTTCTCACGATGGTTCTGCGTGACTCCCAGAGATGCTCAGGTCCATAGGTTTGTACTCCAGAGTGTTCCTTGAGCCGGCGTCGGTGAAAAGGAACCTGCATGGTGGACGGGCAGGAGAACGCAGACTCGAGCGATTCGGTTCAGGTCAGCGTGCAGGCACGACTGCTTTCCCGCCTCCCCTGTCACCTTCTCGAGCGTGTCCTCCTACAGAGTTCCCTGCCGGCCAAGCAGCACCGAGATGATTCGTTCGTGATTAAAGTCAAAGCCACTGACTCCACTAGAAATAATTCCGTATTTGGAGAGCTGGTATTAGAATATTTGACATTGCGAACGTCAATATATTCTAGAGCAAATGAATCTGAAAGGCATGAGAGAACAAGTTTTACAGGTTTGTGCTGTTTCCGAATAGATCGTGTTCCCCAGGGTGAAGTTTAACAGCGGGTTTGATTGCTCAAATAATACTCCTATTCTTTGACAGCGTGTTTTGATAAACACAGTATTTATTTATGCTACTAGCTAGCAAGCAAATTTTGTTGTTTTGATTTCTATTCGTACTGCTATTGTCAATTAGACAGAAACTGGAAGTTCACTCCAGGCCGCTTTCAGTTCTGAAAACCCCACCTTTGATAGCAATCCCATTGGCTGATAAAGGATGTTGGGTCGCACCTAAGGCCAAAGACAAGTTGTGCCAAAGAGCTTGGTGTATGACAAATTAAACTACAGAAGGTGGGGGGGGGGGGGATTCTGAGAAGAAGTAGACATGGCTAAGGATCCTGTACGTAAGAAATAGGAGTTTTATTAAAATTTCTCTAGCTGACTTGAAATAAAATGTGCTGCTTTCCAAATTTCATGTGCCTCTACTGAGTTTCTGTTTTTCTGAATTTATATAGAAGAGTGATTAAAAATAGCTGCATTTCTAGGATGTTTCTACTTAAGAAGATGGTGTCTGTTTCAGGCAGCTTGTGTTCCTATCAGTGAGCAGTGGATCCTATGGAATGTGTACCTTTCATAAAATGTACATTTAGATAAAAGTAATCTTTGTGCTTTCTTTAACGTTTGGTTAAGAGGTCCTCATTGGAAAATAAATGTCTGAAAAGATATTATAAGATACATATCTTTACTGGATGCTTTCAGATATGGAATTGAAGCAGTTAAACTATGGATTATAACTACATTATTTTTATTATTTTCGTTTTTTCTCATTGGAAAACAAATGCTCCCTTCACAGTAGGGCTGCAGTTGTAAAATGTGTTTTTGTGGATACTTGTAAAAGTCACTGCAAGGTTGTTTAACTTCAGCCAGCCATTTGCCTTGCTGTATTTGTATGAAGTCCATAGTTAGCAAATACGGCCACTCACAACATCTCTATCAGGATTTCGGCATGTGTGATCTGCATGCAGTCTTACGCTTTCAGATGTGCACTTTCTCATTGCTCTTCAGGCTCACTAGCGGCAAAAAAATGCCTCTCAGAAGCTCAGAGCCAGGAAAAGGACAGTGATCAGAAACCTATGTAGGAGCCAGGTTGAAACATGAGGTGTAGTGCGCATTCCAGAAGTGATAATGTAAGAGTGCCATTTTGGTATCTTCAAAAGATAGATACATAGAGTTATGGAATTGCTCTAAGCAGGTTTTAACAAGGAAGAATGTCATGTGTGTTTTCAAAGAAAAACTGTTATGTCCACGTGGAAATAATAATTAGTGAAGTATAACTCAGAGTATTTTTGTTTGTAGGTTTTTGTTTGTTTGCTGTTGTTTGGCTGGGTTTTTTTCCCTACAAGATGATTATACTTAGAAGCTTAGAATTTTGAACTCTGATGTTTTTCTCTGCATCCCCACTGGCATCTGAAGGGCTTACTTGCTTTGTGTCAGCACTGGGGCAGGGCAGCTGTGCTTCCTGGGTGACAGTGGGTGCCTGAGTAATTTCCTCATACAAAGGACGAGACCTAAAGCTTACTGCTGTTTTCCTTCTCTCCTCTACAGCTGACTGGTTTCTAATGGAGAGTGATCTTGCAGGGGGTGGGGGCAGGAATCAAAGCATAGTCTAATATGTTATATATCTGGGTGATGAGTAGATGCTGGGTGTACAGTCAAATGCATCTGCTCCATACTTTAGATATAGCCTCTAGACATTAGTCTTGGAGATGTGTTTTCTTTCCTGCTTCAATTATTTTCTCCAGAAATTAGTATTTATTTGGTGGCTGACTTTTTTTTTTCTTTATCTCAGTAAGAGATTTACTATGATGTGCCTTAATGTTCAGTGATACCCACAACATTTTAAGTTTAAAGAAGAGTTAGACAGTGAGAGATGAGCAATTGCTCTTGTGTTAGAGAAAGTTATGATTGGCTGAGACCAAACCAGAACTGTGAAAACTTTAAAGGTACGTGAGCAGGCTGGGTGGATTGACTAACAACATTCAGTTGTGATAAATGCAGACAATTTAGGGTGGAAGGGAACAAGCTTAACTTATGCTGCCCCCCCCCACCCCCTCACCCCCCTTTTCTTTTTAACTTTTCTAAATTCAGTATGTACACCCTGGTGTGATCTCTCAAATGCGGAAGACCACCCTTGTGAAATTAGCTCTTACCACTACAGGAAGAACGTGATGAATCACCATGTAAAAAAGTATGTGGAATTTTTTTAATTATTAATTTACATTAGAGGTACAGCTTAATTTGGAATTACTTTACATTAAAGAATTCCCACACACATAGTATTAGAAGGGTAGAGATGATGTTCAAGGGCGGAGGAAAAACTTGGGGAGGGATGTCAGTAAAGTGAGATGCAATAAAATAATATCCAACCAAAAGGAGAGCAACTGAATATAAAATTGAAAATATGTGAAAGGAAGTACTTTTTGTTACATGTCCTAGCTATGGTTCGGAATTAACTTCTTTGGGAAGCTGCTGAGGTTGAGACCATTGCAGAGCAGTGGGATACTGGTACGAACATCAAGAACGTTTGGAGCTGCAATTAACTCTCTCACGCTTTGAGGGCTGAATGTTCACCGGCTAGTCAGAGAGGGGAAAAGAGCTGCTACAAGTAATATTTGGATGCGTTTTGGAAAAGCTGGGTGCACCACGAGTCTCCGCTGTCTGCAGGGATGAGCTACAGTGTGCGGTTACTGTAGCTGCCTTGTATCACTCGTACCAGAAAAGGCTAACAGCTGATCGGGGAAAGACGCCGCTGGGGTGACACTGCTGGCGTGTGAAACAACTTGGGGGGGGCGGTGTGTTTGCCTTGCAGCCCTCACTTCCAGCAGGGCAAGCGGGGAAGCTGAGGCGGCAGGGCCCCTGCGGCCTCGGAACGGGGCGGCCCCCGCGCTGCGGGCAGCCCGCGGCCGCAGAGCCAGAGTCCGCCCGCCGTACAGCATCCGGGGCTGCCGGCCGCCCTTTCGGTTTCGCTTCCAGCCGGCGCGGGAGTTGCTGCGGGAAGCGAAAGTGGGGCGGCACCAGCGGACCCTCAAGTGCCGCCGTGCCGTGTTGCTCCGCGGCGGCTGCCTGAGCTCCTGGGGGGCCCGAAGAGTCTGTCCCGGCCCGAAGGTAACGGCGGGGCGGAGGCGGGGGGGTGGGCAGGGGTCTGGTCCCGCCGCGGCCGGCAGCCCGCATCCCGGCCAAAGCGGCGCTTAGCGGCTGCCTTGCCGGCTGCTGCGCGGCCGGGAGACTGGATTCATCTGCACCGGTGTCACCGGGCCTGGCAGTCATCGCGGCTTGAAAGGGTATATTAAAATGCCTCTTGGTTCCCCTTAGAAGTAGCCGATTCTGATTGGAGAAACGTTACTGCTGGGTTTTTTTCCGTGCGGGATTTGGTGAATGATTCAGCCTTTTTCCACCAAGAAATCTGCTAAGATCTTCTCTAATCACTAAACTGTGCTTTGCTTTCTAAATCACCTATTCCAAGCAGCGAGTCCTCAAAAACAGTTGCAGATTGACCAGTTGAATCGGAAACTAGAATTAGTTTTCTGTGAACTTTATGTTCCTGGCACCAGTTTTGCATTTTATATCACAGCAGTGGTCTGCCAGGATTAAGGGCTGTCTCGGTACTATGCGTGGAGACACAGACATATCTTTAAATATTGCTTTGCAGACTCTTCTTGAGATTGTGTCAAAATGGAACGCGATTGTATGCACAAGCTCAACAACTACTGCCAAAAGCGTAAAGCTATACTGTTCTATGGTGACGTCGATATGACTGGCCCATCTCATGATCCTGAGTAAGTTCACCTATGCATGTCAATAACACCAAGACACTCTCCGCAATGAAGGAACTTGGTAAAGCTTGAAAACATAGAAGTTAATTCCCTGAAAATGTGTTTGTGGCAGGAGAGCTGGTTGAAAACATAAATTGAGCGGTAGGTGATGGGGAGGATGTCATGTGATAGTTTGAGGCAAAAACTTATTTCAGAGTTGGTGGTCCTTTTTTGGGAAGCAACAGCAATACACCTGTTCCTAGTAACTATATTGTAAAGCATGTTATGCATCTGCCATGAACTCTCTCAGGAGGTGGGGTGGGTTGCAACAATTATTTCAGTTTATGATCTATGTGAACTTAAGTGCTTTGATTTTTATTTAGTTTTACAAAGTGTGGAAATTACCATCATAGAATAGTAGGGATTGGAAGGGACCTCTGGACATGATCTAGTCCGACACCCCTGCAGAGCAGGATCACCCAGGGCAGGTCACGTAGGAACAGTTACAAGTGGGTCTTGAAAGTCTCTAGAGAAGGAGACTCCACAACCTCCCTGGGCAGCCTGTTCCAGTGCTCTGTCGCTCTCACAGTGAAGAAGTTTTTCCTCATGTTGAGGTGGAACTTCCTGTGTTTCACCTTTCTATCACAAGGCACAACTGAAAAGAGACTGGTCCCTTCTACTTGACACACACCCCTCAGCTATTTGTAAACATTAATAAAATCCCCTCTGTCTTCTCTTTTCCATGCTAAACAGCCCCAGGGCTCTCAGCCTTTCCTCATAAGAGATGTTCCACTCCCTTAATCATCTTTGTAGCTCTCTGTTGGACTCTCTCTAGTATTTCTCAGTCCCTTTTGAACTGGGGAGACCAGAACTGAACACAGTACTCCAGTTGTGATCTTACTAGTGCAGAGTAGAGGGGGAGGAGAACCTCCCTCACCCTGCTGGCCACACTCTTCTTTATGCATCCCAGGATACCATAAGTTTTCCTGGCCACAAGGATGTCAAGGTCCCTCTTCATGGTGCTTCTTTCCAGCGGGTCTACCCCTAACCTGTATCAGTACATGGTGTTGTTCCTCCCCGGGTGTAGGATGCTACACTTATCCTTGTTGAACTTCATTAGGTTTGCTTTTGCCCAGCTCTCCAGTCTGTCCAGGTCTCGCTGGATGGCAGCACAGCCTTCTGGAGTATTGGCCACTCCCCCAGTTTAGTATTATCAGCAAACTTGCTGAGGGTACACTCTATCCCTTCATCCGGGTCATTGATGGAGATGTTAAATAAGACAGGGCCTAGAACTGACACCTGGGGAACACCACTAGTTACAGGTCTTCAGCTGGACTCTGTACCACTGATCACAACCTTCTGAGCTCTATTGTTCAACCCATCTCACAGTCTGCTCTTCTAACCCACGCTTCCTGAGCTAACCCATGAGGATGTTATGGGAAACAGTGTCAAAAGCCTTGCTGAAGTCAAGGTAGATAACGTCCACTGCTCTCCCTAAATCTACCCATTCAGACACACCATCATAGAAGGCTCAGATTAGTCAGACATGATGCTCCTTTAGTAAATCCACGCTGGCTACTCTTGATAGCCTTCTTCCATGTGCTGAGATATGATCTCTAGAATGAGATGCTCCATTACCTTTCGAGGGATGGAGGCAAGGCTGACTGGACTGTAATTTCCAGGGTCTTCCTTCTTGCCCTCTCTGAAGACTGGAGTGACATTTGCTTTCCTCCAGTCCTCAGGCACCTCACTTATTTGCGATTTATGTTGTTAATTTCTAACTGTAAAAGTTGGGTGTGTGTTAATGATTGGGTACCAATATGTTCTATGTGTAGTTTATTTTTGACCATCTATTACAAGAGAAGGGTCTTTCTTAATCTGTTTTGCTTTTGGAGACAATTACAGGTGATGGAATATGTTCTATTTTTTAACACAAATATGGTGTTTTGTTAATCTTTTTCCCCTTGCCAGAGACCATAGATACTCAAGATCTATGATGTTTCCTTGTGTGATTTTTTTTTTTCCAATTTATTTATGGTAGTTTACATGAAGATGAGCCATATGCTAGTAATTAGTATGTTTCTTTTAATGTTTTCCACATTGCAAGGCAGCACTATCTGTAGACCTTAGACCTTTCTTAGACCTGACCATAGTCCAGAATAAATCAGTAAGTATTATCTGGGTCTCAAGTGTTAATCAGTTATCTTAATTTTTTGCCCCATGTGGCTCATGTAATTAAAAAATAACCCTTACTACAGTAAGGGCCACAGCTGTGGTCACACAGCTACATCTTTGTGCTTCAAAAATGATAGCATGGCACTAACAGAACTTACAATTTACACACAGTCAAATTTAATGCGCTTTTTCAATTTTTTTTTCCTGTATATTCTGCTACATTCACAAATATAATTCGACTCATATGTAAATGATGTGAGATGTGACAGTGATAGCTAGGAAAATTTGAGGTATATTGTCCCACTCATGATACTATACCTGTACTGCTTTTTTGTGTGAACCCCTCTTGTTGCCTGTGAGCTTGTGTTTCTATAGGCTCTGCTGTAATTTGAAGTACACAGTTTACTTAAACTTGATGCAAGTCTGTGCAGCAGCCAAAAGCAAAAGTCTAGTTGTCTAGCAGAAACATGAGGGATTTTGCAGCTGCAGTACAAGTCAGATCTGAGTAAGAATTGATTTGGCTAAAAACCAACCACTTGTTATTAGGTCACTGTGGTGGGTTGACCTCAGGTGGCAGTGAAACCCTCTGACAGCCACTCTCTCACTTCCCCCTGCTGAGGCAGAGGAGTGAAAGGAAGGAAAACTTGTGGATCAAGATACAGCTTTGCTTCACTTTTTAAACTGTCTTTAGGTGCAACCAAAGCAAAATAAGGAATTCACTCACAATTTCCCATCAGTAGGCAGATGCTTAGCCATTTGCAGGAAAGCTGGGCTTCATCATGTTTAATGGTTACTTGGGAAGGCGAACATAACCACAAATGTCCCTCTTCCTCCTTCTTGCCCCAGGATTGCCATATGGCATGGAATATCCCCCTGGTCAGCAGCCCTGGTTGTGTCCCTTCCCAACTTCTCACACACCCCCATCCTGCTTGCTAGGAAGCCAGAGTCAGGGTGGGAAGAAAAGGCTTTGATGCTGTCCAAAGATGGCTCAGCAATAGGCAAAATGTTGTTTCATCAACACTGTTTTCATCCTAAATCTTGAACAAAGTGCCTTACCAGTAGCTATGAAGAAAGTTAACCCCATCCCATCCAGACCCAGTACAGACAGTGATGAGCTGCCTCAGTTCCTGATTCTGGCTTACAGAGTTACTGTATGGGAAGCAGTGCGTGCACAGCAGAGGAGGAAAGGACCAGTGGTTGAGGGTGGAAGGACAGGACTGGTTTTTCTTCCTTTTTGTTGTTGTTGTTGTTGTTGTTGTTTTGGTTTTGTTTTGTTTATTTTTGGGACTGCCTTGAAATTCATGTCTCCTGAAGCACCAGATGCCACCTTAGCACTTTACTAATGAGTGTAGCACTGTATCAAGGGTGAGTGTAATGTCAGGTCTGGATCCATGAAATCAAGATGAGCTAATCTTTCCTCTCTGTATAGTTTTGCAGTGTCCTGGTGTTAGGGCTTCACAACCTTGTCTGTAACAATGCTGACCTTATGCATTCCATTGCCTTTAAAAATGTAAATAATTTTGCTTTGAAAAAGCAGTTGAACATTAAAAAATACTTTTAGAACTAATAAAGCACAGACATTTGTGACTGAGGAGGAAACAAAACGTTTTTCTACTAAAGAATTATGATAATCAAGAGTTAGATGTAATAAAATCACAAATATATAAATATCTTCAGAATTA
>WTSP01002732.1:0-19501 GCA_025331215.1 Actenoides lindsayi
TGGGACCGAGCCTGCGGGTCCTGGATGCCTCCTGGTACCCGCCGCAGGAGCGAAATGCCCGGCAGGAGTTCAAGGAGAGGCACATCCCCGGGGCATCCTTCTTTGACATCGAGGAGTGCCGGGACCAGGCCTCCCCCTACGACTTCATGCTGCCCAGTGAGTCCCACTTCGCCAACTACGTGGGGCGCCTGGGGGTGAGCAATGACACCCACGTGGTGCTGTACGATGGGGACGAGCTGGGCACCTTCTACGCCCCCCGCGCCTGGTGGATGTTCCGAGCCTTTGGGCACAAGGAGGTCTCCGTGCTGAATGGTGGCTTCAAGAACTGGGTAAAGGAAGGGCACCCCGTCACGGCGGAGGTCAGCCAGCCCGCCCCAGCCGTCTTTAAGGCCAGGCTGAACAGGGCCTTGTTGAAGACCTTCGAGGAGATGATACAGAATGTGGGATCCCTGCAGTTCCAGGTGGTCGATTCCCGCCCCGAGGGCCGGTTCCGGGGGACCGAGCTCGACCAAGGTAATGGAGGTGGGAATGGCACCTGCCCCCTGCACCACAGTGGGATCAGTGTTGATGCTAGTCTGGGTGTAGCAATTTGTCCCAGACAGGAAACAGATTTTCCTAATGCGCAGGCCTCGGCCTGACTCTTTGATTTACCTTAAGGGATCCACAGTTGAGCATTTGGATTCCAGTGTTCTTACAGAATGCTTTTCTTGTATTTGGTTGTAAAGCTGCAGAAGGAAATAGCAGAAAGGTCTGCAGTCAGTTAGCTCCAGGATCCCCCATCCCACACCCTGCAGAAGTTAATCAGACTGAATGCGAACACAAGATGTGAGAGCACCCAGGGGGGTTATGTTCAGGGTCCTATCTAACACTAGCAGACATGCACAAACCATCAGTATTCATACAGGCACCTCTCACCATAATGAATGCACCAGTAAAAGCCCAGGTTTTAGGCAATGCAGTAGCCCAAGGGACATTTTCCTTCTTGCTCTGGTTCCCAACAAGTAGAGAACTTGCTTGAGCTGATCTTTGTCCTTTCGCTCTCTACAATTAAATCTAAAAAACTTTAGTAAGAAAAACCCCAAACCCTTCCCACATGTATGGGTTCTAAATCCCTCTCTTTTGGAATTAACAGAAACCAAAATTGATTTTTATTTTTTTTTTTTTTCACCTTGGTCAAGCACTATAGACACGCAAGCAGCAAGTGCGGGAGAAGTCCTGTGCAGTGGGGACAGCTGGTACAGCAATGTGACTGGAATCAAATCCAAGTTGTTTGTTAAAGGAGGCCCTTACTGTGTAATTTAAGCCTTGGTATATCCCAGAATAACCTGTCCTCTGAGAGGGAACCACAGAAATGGTTGAAAAAGAAATGCAGGGTTTCAAAAGCAAAGCACGGCAACGGTTGATGGGTCTGAGTCGACCTCCACGCTGCAGGAGTGGGGGTGAGGCAGGTTTCTGTGGTCCTGAGGCAGTGCTGCGCTGCTGCCTCGCCTGTCATTCTGTTCTGGCTGTTTTCTTAGGTGTGTGCTGCTGTACAGCCATTGAGCACAACCACCTGTCCTGAAAGAAATTCCAGTATCAGAACATCAGGAGCGTTTGGCTGTGAAAGGCTCTGTACATGTGGTTTGCCTAAGTGTCTACAGTGAGTCGTGTGTGCGTCCCCCCCAGCGTACTCAACCTGTGGGGAAGCTGAGAGGTAACGGGAGTGACAGAGGAGACCGTTGCAGGGAGAGAGGGGGGAGTTAGGCTTGTAGCTTATTCTGTTTCTTCACCTACTGCAGCCCGTCAAAGCAAAGATTGAATTTTAACCTCAAGACATGAATAAAATGCTCCTTACTGGGAGCTGGTAGAGTTCACACTTGCTTTCCCAAAGTGGGAGTTGTCACCAGGTGACAAATACTGCAGCCCCTGTCAGCATCTCAAAAACTGATTTTTTTCCTTTGAAATGAGTCAGCACAGAGCAGTTTATTTGTGGCGGTCCAGTTTTGCTTCCCACAGCAGATCCAGCAGGATAAGCACTCCAGCTGCAGCTGCTCGTTCTAGAGGAGCTTGACAGCCTTCTGAACTAAGCTAGCCAGTAGCCTCACTACAGCCAGCGGTGGGTAAAAGGCAGCTCTCACACCTAAAAGAGCAGTTTGAAATCAATGCTGATTCATTACAGGGACCATCCAGTCAGGGAGGAGAAACGTTGCCTGCAATTTAGAGAAGAAGAATGGTCTTGAGGTTAAGGAACTTGCTGTGTTCTCAGGTGATTTTGCTTTAATTATTGCCTCACCTCTTGACTTCCTAATTAAGTCAATTAATCTCTTCAGTTCCATGAACTCAATCTCCAGAAGAGGCTAATTTCAGCTGACTCTTTTGCCTCTTCAGTTTTTCAGTTCCTTGTTGTAAGAATTAGTTGTCCCTGCTTTATTTTTATGCAGCAGCTGCCTTGCTGGGATTTAGACCTCTGTTGTGTTTAAGATAAGCCATAATACGTGCCTAATTTTTAGTTGCTAGGAGAGGTTTGCCCAAGTTGCCACGGTGGAGAAAAACAGACAGCATTTCTATAAGGTCTCATAGAACTGAAATGCAGGTATTGCTTTGGATGAAAAAGCTTGGATGTCCATGTGTGGTGTTCAGCATAAGCCCATCCAGTGTGCAGAACTGACCTGTGCACTGAGTGGTTAAAGGTGTCCCCTGCACCATGATGGGTTTCTGGAGGAGCTAGCAACTCAGGCCTGCTCACTAGCTGTGGTTCAGCAGTGGCCCTGCTTGCTCAGGCATTGTAGGGTGCAGGGCTGGGGAACCAGCCTGAATTTAGATGATCCCAGGCAATCCAGGAGCAGATGATAAAAATAATTGCACACTGATTACCAGTGCTGACTTAGTCCCTGAGTATTGGGCACTGAAAACTGAGGAACATGAACTATAGCTGAACAATTGCATACAGAAAAGTCATGAATTTCTGAATTCTTTTTGTGGATACTTGAGAAAAGAGGGGAAAGTTGCCAGGCAAGAAATCCATCATCTAAAAAAGCAAACCCAGAGTTGTTTAATGAGCTCCCAACTATTTTTCTTTTCATTCTCAGCCTTTGAGTAGTCCTTGTCTCCCTTGTACATACACAGCTCTTAAGGTTTTGCCCATTTTCCCAGCTCTCAGTCCTCCCTGCCCCAAACACGAAGGTTTTGCTCATGTTGACTGTTCAATGGGAGTGAGAATAAAATGTTGCTGCTTCTTCCCTCTCTTCTCCAAGTGGAGTCTGCAGCTGTGAGTGGGCTGGCTCTACTTTGACCGTGAAGTTAATAGTCAAGGCACAGCATGGACAGCGAGAGGCTTATCAAAGTCTGTTTCAACCCGCAGGAACCTGCAATCCACAGCTGTCCATTCATGTGATGAGGTCGAGAAACTTCAGCTGCCAGGATTAGCATGATGGCCCTGCTCGTTGTTAAGAGTAGACTCTTCTGGCTGTATATGCACACAGTATTTTGATGTTGGTGCCTATTGATGTGACTGTGAGGACTCTCAGGTTGCTGGGCAGGACCAAGCTTAAAGTGTTCCTTCCAATGAGTTCGCAGTAGGTTTGGTGAGATCACTAGTGATCCCTTCCAAGGTACAGAATTTGAATGGAACAGAGAGATAAAAAGGGAGGTGAGGAGGCATTTGGAAAGGAACAGCTATCTGCAGCCAGCCAACTCCAGAACCACAGGGAGTTAAATGTGGACGAGGCATGTCTTTTGTCTTTTTGACATTAAGAAATTCTGTCTGGAGCTTTCATGGCAAAGGGGAAGGCTAGGGACAAGGGGCTGTAGTCTTAGCTAGATAAACAGCCAACAAAAAAAAACCCCAACATATTTAAGCAGAGAATCTTAACAGATGTGGGAAAGGGTATTAAGCAATAAAGAAGATAATATATTACAGGTTACAAATTGTGAGGGAGGATTGCCAGAAGCCAAGCTGAGTGAGACTTGGCAAAAGGAATTAAAACAAATAACTAAAACTGCTGGAGCAAAGTGAATTAAAAAGAGAACAAGGAGAGGAAGAGTAAATAGGGTTGCTATGCAGTTAGCAGGGGTTCCAGATAAAAGATTATTTGTGTACAGCCTCAGAATTATACTGAGTCTGTGCTATGGTGTTTCTTTTTTCTCCTGAGGATAAATCTGCAGAGTAGGGGGAGGGATAGCTAGAAAAGGGGGAAAGAAGCAGAAGTTATCATTTCTAAAGAGGGAGTGTAATTAAAAGATATCCATGTGCTCCAGTCTATGAGGTAGATGATCTCCATCCCAAATGTGTCAAAAATCATTCATCTGACATTGCAACTCCATGAGGCAAGAATTTAACAAATTGAATCAGAGCAAGGTTTGCAGGACAGAAACACTAGCAAAGCTTGTATTGAGGATAGGAATTACGGGACAACCTAGGCAGCTGTTATCCTAACACAGAGAGACTGGAAGTCTTTCAACAGACTTTTCAAGAAAAAATATTTGAAATGAAGGCAAAATTAAATAAAATAAATAAAAAACTTATTTCAGCCAAGGGCTCTTTTTCCTTGCCAGCAGAACTGATTTGCCAGGTAAGAGAAATGGGAACATGCATGCCTAGAAGTTAGTCTGATCTTCTCTTCCAGTCATTGAAAGCACCCACGAGGTAGACTTGTTCCATTTGGACTTCATTAATACTTTGGACATAATGTTAGAGGGGCAATTATTAGTTCAATGTGAGAAGAGGGCAAATAGCACAAGTACTATTAGATTCCCCAAAAATTGACTGAAAGGGAGATAAGGGAGCTAAGAACAGCAGATCTGTGGGGCTGGAAGTTGCCAGCATTGTCCCATCATTATGCTTCTGTGTTTTATTTCACATTTTTCTGAATCATTGAGGCACTGAAAAGAGGGAGTTGCTACTGAAATGTGCTGCCAGTGCAGCCTTGGGGAGTTTTAAATGGCCACATAGGGAGTATGATGCGAGGCAGCACTTGCAGTGATAGAAGTGGCAGGAAGTGTAACGCTGCAGAGAGCAAGGCTAGATGATTAGTAGCCTAAAACACTTAATTGCTTGTGTTTCTCTTGCAAGCTGAAGGCCCACGTTTGGAAGCAATAGAAGAGGGTAAGACGTGCATGAATTAGTTGGGTGCAAGAACCTCAGATGCGATTTGGCCTTGACAACAGCAATTATTAACCTTCTGTCTACCAATTGAGATGTTAGGAAATGTCACTTCCTTATCTCGAAGCCTGATGGTCACCTAGAACTGTTTCTAGGATGGCTGAGGCAGCAAAAGCCTATCTATGAGCTTTTACTGGCTTTAGGCTAAGGACGTGAGGTTGTTGGGAGTGTAACATGCCCACCCTCAGTATGTTGGAGCAATAGCAGAAACAGAGAAAAGCTCTTTCAGCTGCAGGGTGACGTTAGCTCAAGGAGTGTGGGGACTGATTGTGACAAACTTAACATTGGAGGTGAATATTTCCTCCTCATGTGAGGAAGGAGGTGCCTCAGCAGGAAATTTCATGGCAAGAATCCAAACTGGTTCTGAGATGGATGCGTTTGTGAGAGGGAGACTAGAAAGTGATCAAGGTAGCAGCTGGGAGCCAGGCTCTCTAATCCTGGGGATCCTTTCTGGACTTTGTAAGGGTGAGTGCATGCATCTGGTGTGGAATATGCTCTGTGTCGTACGACGCAGGAGCAGATGTATCTTCTCCCCTGTTCAGATCCCAGCTGTGTCCAGCTTTGCCTTCCAGTCCTGTGTTTCTCTGCTCTTGTCCTAGCAGAGAAGGAGCTGATGGAACTTCCCCAGCCACTCAAGAGCACTTCTTAGGCGGTCCAAGGGATTGTGATGGTGCAATGTCAGCTCTTTATTTCAGCTGAACACCCACATACTGCTCTAAGTGTAGTTCTTACAGAATTCCCCGTCTTTCACTTGCTGAGTGCAGACACTGCTCTCCAACTCCAACAGATTTTTGAATCTCTGAAGCAAGGAAGTCTCCCTATAGATCAAAGTCAAAAATGCTCTAAAATGAGACTGTTCTTTTCAGATCTGCTCAGCTCCTAAGAGTTGTTTAAGGGGTGATGAGCATATGTCATGGCTGTCTCCAATAGGAGAGGGCTACAAACCTGCCTCTTTTTGAACAGTCTAGAAAAGTAATCATGACCATGAGGCCTGGGACACCTAAGAATTGAACTGGTGGCCCAGCAAGCTTCTTTGAACAGGAACTGACCCTTCTAGTTCATCCCTGTCACTTTGTGATCTCAATACACTTCCCAGTGCCCTAGGATGGTGTGAGTGTTGTTCTGTGGCTCACAGACTTGTTTGTGTTGGGATCGCCACCAGTACTGCAGCAGAGCCTTGCAGAAATCCCTTGCTTGGAACTCTCTCCAATAAGAAGCTCTTCAGACTGAGAACTGCAAAGAAGGTTTTCTCACACTCATTTTTTGTATTATTTTTATTTCCCCCAGTCATACAGATGCTATATTAATGAGTGTGAATTTTGCAGTTCTCTGGACTGAAGTGATGAACTGTTGTTTTCTGGAGCTGGAAAA
The DNA here is from genome assembly GCA_025331215.1 of Actenoides lindsayi. NCBI lineage: Eukaryota > Metazoa > Chordata > Aves > Coraciiformes > Alcedinidae > Actenoides > Actenoides lindsayi. Next base: position 6,512 of record WTSP01002732.1, read on the forward strand.
AAAATGTGATGAAAGCATCAGTGCAAAATGCTGTCCTATTATTTTTTCTTAGTAATGTTAGTCCCTCCAGAAGTCAGCAGTTTTTCTCCTGACTTCTCCCTGTAATGTTAAACATTTCTGAAGGATGCATGAGGTGACTAGCAGACAACAGTGCCAGATTTCTAAGGCACTCGGGAAGGATGAATCAAGAGACAAAGAGGGTCCATCTGGAATGGGGGGAGCTCTTGTAAAGCTGACTTGGAGCACCTTTGGTTGTCTTTAGAGTCTCACTCTTTGACCACCAGAGAAAAAGTCCCCTCCTCAGTAGCCTGCCAAAACCTCATTTTCCCTTTATGACATATCATGTCATGACATCACTCTGCATGAGCGATGCAGTGTCATTTCAGTGTGTGATGTTAGTCTCTGAGTAGGTATACTTAAATTATTTGACTGTGACAGAGGTTCCCTGCCACAATCCCTGCCATTTTTTGAGATCAGTTACCCTGATGACTTAGGCAAGTGGAAAGCTGTCAGAGAAGCAGATTACTATTTATGTGACTTTCCCTAGTCTGTCTCATTAGAAGTTCAAACCTAGCAAAGAACCATTCCCAAAATGCATTTACAGTGTAATATGTGATGTTTCCTGCTCCAATGAGTTTTGGTCCAAAGCCTCTCAAAGTCAGTGGAGAAGCTTCTATTGAGTGCAGTGGGCTTTGATTAAGCTTGTAGGGACAGAGTTTGAATTTCAAGGGTGTAATGAAAATCTTACCCATCATATTTTTATATCTATCTGCTTCTCTCTAAAGACCTTGTTCTTGAGATGCAATTTTCAACTTGCCTGAAGTGATCAATTATACCAGTAGAAAAACACAACCCATGCTGATTTCATCCATGAAGTGGATAAAAAGTGATACAGAATCTAAATTCTCACTTCTCTGACCACATTGCCCCAGGATAGCTGCCTCAGCAGTAATGTGGTTGACTTTAAGGTTGCTTTACTGTCAAAGTTTAGGGCTGGACCGGCCACTAGACAAATGACAGATGTTTTCTATCAATCCCTTTCCCTTCCCAAAGGGGAAGAGAAAGGGAATAAGGGAGAGAGACTTACAGAAACTAAATGAAAACTAAAATAGCTTTAAGGAAAATAATAACAATAAAATGGAATTTATACTAATATATACAAAACCAGTATTGAACCCAACCCCCCTGATGGCAATTAAATCACTGTCACCACTGAAGCTGTGGAGAAAGCACTGGGGAAGTCACAGACTGGACTCAGTGGCAGAGGTGAACCGTATTCAGGACCTGGATTCTGGATCTGGATTCAGGAACACATTGATTGGTATCGAACGCAGAATGCACAGAGCCCTCCTTGGACGCTGGCCATTGAAGAAGAGCTTGGCCCCCCTGATCGCTCAGCTTTGTACTGAGTATGATGTATATGGGGTGGAATCCCTTGCTGGTCAGTTCAGGGTCACCTGTCCTGTCCACTCCTCCCTGCAGGTGTGGACCTTTACTTTCTGCACCCTCAAAGTGGCACACAAGATTTAGCAGTGACCTTGGTCTGCACAAGAGCAAGAATGAGCAGGAGCCTTTATGCACACACCAGTCCTTGGCAGTAACTCTAAACATCAAGCATGATCACTGCTACAGACACTGTCTCCAAAATATGCAGTTAACTTCAGAAAGTGCAGTTACTTAACAGAGAGTGAGCTGAAAAGTAAAATCACTGAACAGAATTTGTTCTAGCTCAAACCAGGACACTTTTCTGAAATACGATTTTAAGGTGCCACAGGAATAACCTGTGAACAGGGAACTACTTCCACAAATTCCATATATAAGGCACACTTCCTGCTTCCGAAAGCTGTGTCACTACACACTACTGGCATACTTGGGGAGGGTCAGAAATGCACTGCTGCATTCCTCTCTACACAGATCCCCTTAATGCCTTTGTTAGGGTCTGTCCTGCGCTGCTTCTGTGATTCTTGCTGCATCTAGGGCTTGCTTCTTCAGATTCCTACCTCTCATTGCTTTCAGGGAGGAGGTGGTTTGCTAAATAGTCAGGAAGTTTTGACTTCAGCAAAGTTGAATAATCTTTGTCCTCCTCTTTTTAGCTGCATAGTACTCTGCATCTTCATCATCACCTGAAACAGATTAGTAGCTTGGAGAGAGTGGGAGTATCCCCAGTGATGTCTCTGTAGGTGTCTTTCAACACCCATGTTAATGTCTCCTTGCTCATGTTTCCTTTTCTTGTTCATTCTTGCAGGGCTGGAATCTGGTCACATCCCTGGCTCTGTGAACATACCCTTCAAGTCATTCCTGACAGAAACTGGCCATGAGAAGAGTATTGAGGAGATCCAAGAAATTTTCCGTGAGAAGAAAGTGGATCTCTCAAAGCCACTGACGGCCACGTGCCGCAAAGGTGTGACGGCGTGCCACATTGCTTTGGCAGCCTTCCTGTGTGGCAAGCGTGATGTGGCTGTTTATGATGGTTCCTGGTCAGAGTGGTTCCACCGTGCCCCACCTCGCTACAAGGTCTCGGAGTTGAAGCGCAACAAGGCGTAGAGAAAAAGTTGTCAGATCTAGCAGCTTTTTCCAGCCCTGGATACAGGGAAAGGGCGGAGGTGAAAGTGAATAAAAACCACACTGATTTATATTTTGCCTGTTTTTCTAACAATGATCAGTAGATTTCTATCAATCTTTCAGTTTTTCACAATGAATAAAGTCTACTTCTAAGTTGATGCATCTGTGAATAATCCTTCTCTGCTGCCCGTGATCTGCTTGTGCTGGATGAGAAAAGCAGCTTTGCAACATGAAGGAGAGTTGCACTCTGATGAGAGCTCAGGTCCATGGTGGAGCAGAATGGATGAAAAGTCCAGGACTAAAATATAGCCCTGGGTGTTGAACGCTTGAGGGTCAAGCTGTAGTTCTGTCATTGACTCAGTCTAAGACCTTTAGCCAGCCCACAGCTCCCCTTTTCTAATGGGGGAATTCTAAATTGGGGACACCTTTCCCTTCCACTCTGAGGGCGTTGAGTAAGCCCCTGTGAATCATTTGGAGATGGTAGATCTCCGATTTCAGCAGAAATACGGTCTTGTTGATTATCATGACTATGTTACAAAGGTCTCCAAGAAATCCTGTGTATGTGATGAGAACTTCTGAGCACAGGTGTCTGAAGAAACATGAGCCTTTGCTCTCCTTGTTTGTTTTTTCAATCAGCAAGGATGCACCTGATCTCTGCCATGTTTCTTCTGGTTCCTATGGAGACCACAGCTCATAGATAGAGGGAGGGTTGTTGCCTTGCAGCTGTTTCTGCTCTTCAGCCTTCATCCAACCTCCATACCTGGACATCAGCAGGACCTGCCTGCTGGTACACTGTGGCACCACATCAGGGATCATGGACCAGGTGAGAATAATAGTTATGGAAGAGGCTTCACCTCTTATTAAACCCTGGATCTTTTCTTTTTGGAAAGTAGACAAACAAATAAGATATAATTTTGATACCCATAGGGTTTCTCAGGTCTGGAAAGTCATTTTGGATACCTGGCCAGATGTGGAAGGCAAATCAAACCATTCTTGACCACATCTGGTAGCTGGTGAGAACGGCATAACAGTTCCTACCCCTGTCTGAGGAGGTTAGTTTTCTGCCTGGGAAAGGTGGCTCCTTCTTCATGACTGCATGTCAGGAGAGTCAGGGTATTAGGCTAGGCTAAGCATGGGGTTTGGTTTTTTTAATCCAGAAATAAAGATCAAGTCTAACAATATTTATCTCTTTGATAAGTCTTTTCTAGTATGCCATACATTGTCCCTCACAAGCTTACCAAAGGAAGAAGCAGACATAGTTCTGTGACTTCTGTTATCCAGGAGTATGGTCAAATGGCCTTAAAGTCCTCCTTGGCGTCAAGATGTAGGAGTCAGACTGGTGCTTTGACTTTGGACCTTCAGGCTCTGAAATAAAGTGAACAATAAGCAATAACATCATATACAGTTACCAGCTAGAAAATAGGAACAGTTGCAGGCTTCAGTGTCATTTTTCCAGAAGGAGCTGGGGACTTGAAAGTTATGAATGAGTGGGATTTGGAAAGTGAGGACATTGCCTCATTAAAAAGAAATTCTGCTTTGTTGGAAGAACCGAGAGGGGAAACATTTCTGCAGCATCGTATTGTAAAGTTCTTTCCACTGAATACTGTAATAATAACAAACAGACATGGGTTTGTTTTAAGTAGGAGGTGGGAGGTAACACAGGAGTTTATTTAGCAATGCAGATTCCTGCACTTTGATTGTGTGTAAATCTCTGGCTCTTCTGGAGAAAGATCAAAAAGCGATAGAGAATCCTGCCCTGTGAGCCAGGGCTGGCTTCCTCGCTTCATCTCTTGTGGCCCTGTTCTTTTTGTGGGAGAGCTTCTGCCTCGTAATACATTTGCAGAGCACACAGCACCAACTCCTGCAGTCTGATTGATACAGTACCTTCAGCTTCAGGATCCCAGTATCGTAGCAGAACTGCTGCTGCAAAGTCCTGTCTGAGGGTAAAATACAAGCTGCTGGTTCAAGTCAGACTTGGTGAGTTAGCTTTGACGGGGTAGGCTTCCTGCCCCATTGACAGGTGTCTTTCCAATAACCAGCCTCAAGAGCAGAAGGTAAGCATGTATGTCATGTCATGAGCTAATTCAACAAATGCAAACATACATAACCAACCTGATCCAGATCCCATTTGTACTCCTGCTAGTGCCAGCAGGCTCACAATTGCCATATTCATCATTGCGGGCTGTGGCTTCAGCTTCAGTTGTAACCTGTCACAGGTTTCGCATGGAGTAAGCCTGTAGGGTCCTGCTGGAGTGAGGAACACAGACAGGATACAGCTGAGGGCTACACGGACATTCCCTCTGCAGGAAAGACCTGAACTTCCTCCTAGTACAGAAGGCAGTTTGCACAGGTTGAGTGTTGGGTCAATCACACCAGCTGGACTAGCAATGCAAAGCAGGGCGCAGGTTGTGCCAGAATCAGGGATGAAACCCTGTCTCCAGCCTGTGCCTCTTCCTTGCATAGCCATCATTGCACTGCCAAGTTAAGTTTGTCACCTCCTCTCCCCAGTCTTCCTGGCCTTACACCAAAGGAAGGAGCTGCTGTAATTGCACAGAACATGACAGGTCTGACATCTCTAGGTGCTTCAGAACAAAAAATGACATTTTCACTGAATTTATTTTTTTTTACCATTTTGGCTTGTGTTTGCACTACTACCTATGAAAATTCTTGCTGCCTAGTATTCCCAGAGGCACTGGTTGGCCATGTCCTAGGCAGGCTGTCCCATCTGAGCTGTTAATGTGAAATCTTGCAGGACTTCTGTGCTTTTTTAATCTAAGAAGATCATGGGTTGGAGGACCAACCATACAGGCAGGCAGGGACAGCTCTGTCTTGATCTGAGAAGATGTATTTGTATGAAAATAATCTGTCAGCTAAAGATGAGCAGGTCCATTGTCCCCTTCCTTCCTGTCCCTGGGCCTGTCACAGCCTATGTTTCTCTTCCAAGAAGGTGCTAGAGGTTCCAGATTTCCCTACACCTGACGCAGCAGAAAGTGACTCTGTGCCAGCCAACAGTACTTCAGGTAAACAAACTGTCAGAGAAGCTGTTCCTAGCAGTTTCTAGAAGAGGGCTATATTTGGGCTTCATGCTACAGGGCAGTGACACAACCCCAGACAGCCTTTCCCATGTCTTATTTAATTTTGTTTCATTTATAAGGTTTCTCTAGGCAGGCAGAGTCCCAACCCAGCACAGCAGACAATGTTGTACCAGGACCCAGTCCAGGGCTCAACACTATCACCCCTTTTTAATCCCCTGCCTTTTTACTAGTCTTAGTCATCCCATGCAATTACAGTGCCTACAGAAGCCTCTGAGGTAGACTGAAGGACAGCCCCAGGTCCCGAGGATTAGTCATAGCTCACAAACCTGTGCAGGGGTGGAAATTCCAGGAGTTTTCTGCATTAGGGCACGTGGACTGACAGTGTTTCCTTGCTGTTCGTGTTTGCAGGGACAGCGAGCTTTGTGCAAGGCAGCATTACTCATGGAGCAGAAAGACCCAGCAACCGTCCTGAAATGCTAAAAAACTCCTTGAACTCTACATGTCTTAGTGATTACAACCAGCTGGGTTTTAACCTGAGATCAAATATCTTCCAAGGTGAGGACACACACATACTTATGCTGACCTTCAACACTGGTTCCATCTACGCTTTGCCTGGGCTCAGGGCAGCCACGCTTTGGGTAGAGATCTGACTGTAGGTGACTCACTTTCCTCTCTTGTTCCTTCTATCCACAGCCTCTGTCTTTCCAGGCTGTGGTGCTTGAGGAAATGAAAGCCAGAGCCTTCCTCTCTATATATTCTATCCCTTTCTCTCCTTTCACTCTTTTTCTTCCCAAGGTGCAAAAAGTTATGGTGTATCATGACCCCTGTCCTCCATGTTCAGAGATGCCCAAATGGACACCATTTGCAATTCAGTGTCCCATCATCTCCAGTCCAAAGTCACCTTCAGTTCCAATACTGATGTTATTTCTCTTCAAGACCTTTAGAGATGTAGGACTCTGAAATGTCTTCCCCGAAACTCTGTTTCCAAGGCCCCCAGGGATCCCTCCATCTAAGCAAATATTGGGAACTAAGCATTCATCCCATTCTTGTTACCATCATATCCAAGAAACTGTGAAATAATTGTCTCTGATTCCAGTTTTTCATGCACTAGCATGAGAAAGGTTCCTTTTCCTCATACAGTATATTCCATGGCAAGACCTTGCTGGGTATTGAATACTGCATTGTCCTGGCTTTGTGCTGTCACACATAAAGGAAGGACATCTTTTCCCAGGGAGCTCAAAATCATCATTATCAACAAAACGGTACAACAGTAAAGAAGGTGAAGAGGAAAGGATGAGAGATTAAAATAAATCCCCCTCAAATAGTTAAAAGTCAAGAGGGGATAAAAAAAAGTCACAGCTGAGAACTATTTGTTAAGTATCATGGCAGAAAAGGAGCTCAAGAAGGGCTGGAGTAGTAAGATGGTGCTTTTTGTGGAGCTGTGCTGCTGAATAGCAAGTTAGTCACATGAATGAGGGGATTCAACAGGAGATGAGTGTGCACTTGACTAAAGAAAGAGCACTGGGATACAAATGAAGATGATACCTTGCAGCAACCTCTCTGTGTGCTTTATACTTGAGGATGAAAAGCAGATAAATTGGCAAACACAAGCTCCCTCCTGGGTGATGATGAAGCTATTATTAAGCACCTAGCCACACACCTGATCAAAGGTATTGCAGTCAACATATGCCTTTTCTTGAGCTCTTGAACCTCTTGCTGTTGCTTCCCTGCTCAGTTCCAGGACTACAGTAGGGTGATTTCTGCATGCAGTTTCTTATTTGCTGTTCCTTGCAGGTGGCCCACTGGAGAGCCGAAGCTTGATGAAAGATTCCTACACCCCCAATGTAGTTCAGAAGGCAGTCAGAGATCCCAAGAATTGGCATGGAAGGAGGACTGATCAGCTAGGTATGGCTTCTGCCAGGAAAAGTACATTGATGAATTCCCAAGATAGGTGCCACTTCTGCCCAGGACAACAGATGGGTTTGGGCAAAGGTGCAGGGGGCCTAGAAATTGGCATCTTCATAAGAGAGGAGATTCACAGATGGAAAAATCCTTGAGGGATAATAGCATTAGAAAAGAGGCTGTACCCGAACTATGATTTGTCTTCTTTACAGGGAAATGGCATCAGAAAAATGCCCTAAACCGTAATGTGCAGAAAGCATTGGAGGACAAATATGGGAAGAAAAAAGACAAGCCTTAAAAGACGAAGGTTGAGGATTGGTGTGCATTCAGTGAAGGATCTTTTTCCTCAGGCATTTAATAAACCTCCATAGAAAACATGAGTTGTCTTAGAAAGCTAGTTGCCAACAGCAGATTTGTTGCTGGTGCTCACTTCTCCTCTCAGTTAGAGTGTCTTTAGGGAAAGCAAAGTAAGACAAATCTGAATATGAATACAAAGAAAAAAATCACACTCACAGTGTGAATGGACCCTTACACAAGCTCTCATAAGCCCTACTGACCTTGTCAGACCTTTCCATAACTCAAAGATAAATGTTTCTCGGAGTGAAGCCCATGTGTCCACCATACAGCCTGCACAATCTAAAGTTCAGAGAGTGTATCTGGACAGTGACCAAGAATCGCCCAAGGGCTTGAATGATGCAGGACATGAAGGATCTTTAGGGCTTCCTGGTGTGTTTTTCTCAGAGCATTTAATGGCTTTTATTGCAGGATCCTGCCTTCCAGCTCCAAAGTGTAGCAGTTTGATGCAGCAATCACAAAGTACTTGTCTGGGAATAGTGATGTCCTGATTTATCCTGTTTGGTCTGAAGCTTTCACCATTTTAAATGATTGATGCACTGCTCCCTGATATGAACTGCTTTGAAGCAGAATTAGGATTGTTGCTTCACCCTTCATTGGCTGAGGATTAGATAACAATATGCTGACTTTATAAAAGTAGTGAAGGAAGTTAAAATTTAACTAATGATAATCAAGTGATAATCATTTTCTACCACCAATAATTAACCATTTGGACTTCAGATGTTTCCAGGCACAAGTCCAAGTCTTTCAAATTAACAAGACCGGCCAAATGGCAGCTTGTAGAATCCTCCCTGTGGGTTTTTCTTGTACATCTGTACCAAGTGGCTTCTGTCTGAGCACGCACTACTCTAGCTTCAGCCGAACAATGCGGGAACACCTTGTTCTCTGTGTTGCATCCAGCACTGATGACCAGTGCGACTCCAGGTACATAATAAATGCTGTCCTCTGGGACCGCAGCAGGTCCTAATCCGGAAAACATAAAGCTGAACAGAAATCTACTGACATTGTCTGGCATACTGGAAGCAGGCAGGTCAGGGCACAGTTAGCTAATGTACAAAACATAACGTGGACTCAATCAGCCCGTAGATTTACAGAGCTATTTCTAATAGACATTAGAAATAGGTATTAGGGCAGGCAGACTGCAGGATTATGATACAGCTTGGAGCAAATGCCCTTTGCTACTCATGAAATGCTCATGAAGAGACTAGATCAGAAGGGTAATGGATTGAAAGGCCTTGGTCCACCACTATGCTCTACCCCCAGCCTCATGCAGTGGAGTCAAATCACTTTGTACAGTTTTTACACATAAAAATATTTTGATAAGCACGTAAGCAGTACAACATTGTTGGCATTGTATGATGCATTCAGATGGGTGACAGCTATTTGATGCAAAATGAACATACATGTGGCAGTCCTCCTTCATCTTCTCTGCTTTGCCAAATGCTACAGCTCAGCCAGAGGCAAACGCTTTCTGATGGCTGACACACTGAAAGCTGCAGAGATAACTGAGATAGCTTTCAGGGAGACAGGACAGCTACTGGGAGCAATCAATACTTTAAGTCTCTGAGGGCTGAACGGACTAATTTAGGCAGAACCTTGGCAAGGAACATTATTACCCTGTGTGGCACTCTGTGTTGACCAGAGTGCTTTGGGTGCCCAAACACACATATTTAAAGCCTCCTTTGGAATCTCTAAGTAGCACATCAGATGCAGTTAGTCAAGAACAGGGCTGAAATAAGTTCTCACTGCAGCTGCAATCTCCCTTTTGCCCATTCCTCTGCTCTCAGCTGTTCATTCCTTCTCGCATGTTTTGTGCTGGTACTGACACTTCCCTGCCCACACTCCGAATGGATTCAAGTTGATAAACCAACAGAAAATCAGTACAGAAGAAGAAAACAAGTTAACAGGTTAACAAATTAAATATTCTAAATAAAGAAGCTTGTTCCAGGCCAGGCAATGAGTGATGGGGAATGCAGATGTTGGGGAAGAGAAGTGGAAAGGGAGTGGAGAGGGAAATGGCCTTTCACTGCCTTTTTTTATGCAGTGAGAAACTAGTTTGCCCCTGCTGTAATTGTCTCACTGACCTGAGCACTTTGCAGCATAGGTAGCTTGTATTTAAGTGATTTTACAAGGTCTGATCATTGGGTGGCAGCTCTGAGCCCATGTTTTTATCTCTCAGGGTGACAAAATAGCTATTTAAGAACTGTTTCAGTCATCTATAAGCAGTCAATGCACCTGAAATATAGATAATCATACTATAGCAATTTGAAACAGAAGAGACCAATTGCATCCAAGCTTCTGCAGCACTGTCCTCATACCTTCCAGTTTTTCTTGCAGTAATGGGTGTTTCCTGATTTAGGCTTATGCATCCCTGTGGTTGAGGCACAGATCATTTTGCAGGGTAACAGTTTTAATAAAGATTTCCTGTTGTCCAACCAATCTTCTTTTTTTTATTATTTTTTTATTTTTTTATTTTTCTTCTTATTTTTCTTTTCATTTAACCCTCTGACTTCTGCCTATTTCATGCTATCCTGAATGATTCTAACCTTTGGTATCTCCACTGCAAATGTCTTTGAATGGCTCATTAAAGAAATGGTGACAATGGTAAGAACAGGAGATAGTCACTGCAAGAATTCTGATAAGAGTCTTCAACCTGCTATTAAATTCAACCCTTTATACTGCAAAGCTTGCACTGAAATAAAACTTAAATTCAGAGCTACATCTATCCTGAGGTAAGCCCAGTATTCTGAGAAGAATGGAGTACTTACTGCTGATCCTGACTATAATGGGATAAAAGAGAAATCCAGCACTGCTTGACGTGTCTAGAGATCACAACAAAGAGGGAGCAAGTGAACTGACTCCAGTGGATTTCACTCTTGGGCACTGGGGCTGAAATAAAATTATGTCTTAAGTTTAAAGGTATTTTAAAAACTTATCCATCAAGACAGAACGGTGTTTTGAGGGTTAGGAATTACCTGTGCTGTTCCCCTTGATAGTGGTAGAGCAAAGGAGCCATGGAGCAAGACTGTAAAAAAGTACCTAAAACCCAAATGGTATGTTCCTCAGGGATCTCTTTGGCTTCTATGTGCTACAGACTCTTCTCTGAGGATCTGAAATGTTGAGGGGACAGCGTGGGACTGCAGACAGAAAGAAAGATTCGTGGGCTGAAGTTCCCACCTGGTATCAGAGGTAGGATCACTGCGCTTGGAAACAGTAGGAGAGGTTTAAGAGTAATATCTACTTAGAGATGGACAATAAACTATCTCAGCTCTGGGCAAAACAGGGGAGTGGGCTGCATTACCAAGAAGCTTTCAGGTTCTAGCATTGATTTTAGTAAACAGGCCTACCAGTTTTTATACGGAGTTGCCATTTTATCCCTTTTAATAAAATTCCTTTTCTTTTAAACCCTTGGATTCATTGCTCTTGACCACGAAAATTGATTATCCAAGCTCATTATGTGCCCAGGCAAAATCATTTTCTTTTCCTATAGTCTGAGAGGCTTGAACTGAAATTGATTACCTATTTTTAGAAAGGAGCAGTAGCTAAATCTGGCTTTTTCCCCTGCCAATCACACCTATCAGGCAAAGCAAGCCTATCTAAATGCAGGTACATGGAAATTATGACCTGTCTTTTTTACCAAATACATTAATATAACTAAGAAAGGAGTAGGGTTGTTTGACAACTTTCTGCATGTTGGACTAGGAGCTGGAAAGGAGAGGTGGCATTTCTGGAAAGATAATGGGATTATAATGTCACTTTTCAAATTCTTGTCTTGATTATCTAAAGCCTCTACAACTCCTGCAGGCTTTTCTGAATCTCAGAGCTGGCTACTTTCATTTCCACAACACTGTGGAATAAGTACTAAATAAATAGTATGCTGAAGATCTGAATTACCTCAGTATTCCATGCGTTGTCTTCCTTGCCACTGATGAATCCACCATCATGTGCAGGCTATCTGATCATTTTAATGGACTTCCAAAACTTATTTACTTGGTGTGGTGGGTTGACCTTGGCTGGACACCAGGTGCCCACCAAACTTCTCTATCACTACACCTCCTCAACTAGACGGGGGAGAAAAATATGATGAAAGGCTCATAGGTCGAGATAAGGACAGAAGGATCACTCAGCAGTTACTGTTGTGGGCAAAACAGATTTGACTTGGGGAAATTAATTTATTACCCATCAAATCAGAGTAGGATAATGAGACATAAAACCCAAATCTTAAAACACCTTACCCCACCCCTCCCTTCTTCCTGGGCTCAATGTCACTACTGATTCCTCTATGTCCTACCCCTGAGCAGCAAAGCGGCGTGTGGATGCAGAACACACTTCACCTGCTCCAGCGTGGGATCCCACCCATGGGAGACAGTCCTTCACAAATTGCTCCAGTGTGGGTCATTTCCATGGGGAATAGTGCTTCAGAAAGGGATTGCTCCCACGTGGATTCCCTGCAGTAGCACAGGTCCTGCCAGAAGACCTGCTCCAGCAGGGGTTCCTCTCTCTGCAGGGTCACATGTCCTGCCAAGAGGTTGCTCCAGCATGAGCTGTCCGTGGGGTCAAAACCTCCTTTGGAGCACGTCCACTTGCTCTACACGGGCTTCTCCACAGGCTGCAGGTGGATATCTGCTCCACTGTTATCCTCCATGGGATACAGGGGGACAGCCTTTCTCACCATGGTCTTCAACATGGGCTGCAGGAGGATCTCTGCTCTGGCACCTGGAGAACCTCCTCCCCCTCCTTCACTGACCTTGTTTTCTGCAGAGTTCTTTCTCCCACATATTCTCACTCCACTCTCCCTTCTCCCAGCTGCTGTTACGCAGTAATATTTACCCTTTCTTAAATATGTTATCACAGAGGTGCTACCACTTTCCACATTTAGAGGTGCTACAGCTTTATTTATATGAATAGACACTGTGTTCTGTGTCACTGATTGACTCAGCTTTGGCCAGCAGTGGGTGTGTCTTAGAGCTAGCTGGCGTTGGCTTCTGGCATCTTCTCAGAGAAGCCACACTAACCTCCCTGCTACCAAAACCTATGAGTCACAAGGTAAATCTCAATCACTGACAAGGGGCAGATGGGTGGAGTGGCTGGCTGATGGCTGTAACAGGCTGTCTGTGCTGATGTACTCCAAGGGGCA
>WTSP01002733.1:0-22506 GCA_025331215.1 Actenoides lindsayi
ACACAATAATATTTTTGAATAGTATGCACTTTGACCATAATGACATTTAGGGAAGGAAAAAAAAAAAAAAAAAAAAAAAAGGTCACCTGCCAGCACCAGTAGAAAAACGTAAGTAAATAAGTAAAATATAAGTACAGAAGGACTTTACATCTGACACAGGCATCCAAAAAATCATCCACAACTTACATATTGTAAATAATCTTATGATTTTAAGCAACCTTTAGTGTTTTGAGGGTTAATAAGGATTGCAGGCACTTTTAAGTGGCAAAAATATACACATCGTTACTATCCTACGCTTATTCTGTCTATGTAGGCAGAGCAGATGGGGCTGACTAAAGAGGAGGTTCGTGTTTTATGATCCACCACAGCCACTGAATTTCTCAGTGCTGCTGAACAAAACTGTAAAATGGATGTGGTGTAGCTCGTTGTAACTGCAGCAGCACTTGTCCTGAGAAAGCATCAAGACAGAGGTAATCTCTTGTAGCATGACCTCCTTGTATTAAACAGAGAAAATTATTGTTTGGAACCAGCACGTTCTCCCCAATTTTCACATTTAATGGGTGGAGGTGGAAGAACATGTTGTCAGCTAGTCCTCTTGTCTTGCAAGTCAGCAGCAAAGGGGAAGAGGCTGAAGCAAGAGAAGAAAGGTCTTTAAGGAAAGAAGGACTATTTCATCTCAACACTACTTTTGTTCCTCCTCAGGTGCTGTGACCAGGAGGCTTTTTTTTTTTCCCTTTTTCTCCAAAATAACTAGGAAATTAGAGAAGGCCATTACCCAGAACCATGTAACTACACTGCAGCCTTTGCTTTACATCATTGCTAAGCTGGCATGTGTCATGAGTACTAAATATAATTTCAACATAATTAAATCAATAAATTCTTTTGCACATATGTTTAAAAAAAAAATTAAGAAGGAAAAAAAAAAGGTGGTCTTTTATCCAGGTTTTTCTATCTTAATTTGTCACTTTTTGTTCACATTTACAATTTCCACAGCTCTGGCAGCTGTCCCATAATTTTTGATGGATTCTGTTTGTTTGTAAGTTTGGTTCTAGCTCAGTTTTTAAACATAAAATCTCTGCTTTCCATAACAAGTATGAACAAACTTACTGCTCTTCTTGGCTATGGAGAAAGAGTAAAGCATAAAACTGTAAAAATTAAAAGACAAATCTCACCATTTTAAAGTTAAGCAATGTCTCTGTATGTACACACACCACAAGTACCTTCAAATGTGTGTATCTGGGTAATATTTTGGGAAAAACTGGATCCTTTTTCAATTAATGGAATTAGTAGTATCAGTTAAATAATCTCACCATTTCTTTCACAATTACAGAGACATTTTTAGGTTGTTATTCAAGTTTTATTCACTTATTAGGAAAAAAAACTATGGGAAAAAATTACAGAAGACCTCTGAAGTTGGCATTAAAAAAAGGTTTTGAAATGGTGTATTTCCCAGCCTTCTCAAATCCCAGTGTGTCTAAATAAGAAGATTAGGTCTGTGGGAGGCGAAAGAGGAGAAAAATATTTATGAAAGGCACTTTTTTACAGTCTTTTTTTTCTGTGCAGCCTGCTCTAGGTGACCCTGCTTTAGCAACAGGGTTGGACTAGATGATCTCCAGAGGTCCTTTTCAACCCCTACCATTCTGTGATTCTGTAAAGTTGTAGAAATATACAAATTCCACCAGAAATGTCCCTTTATACCTCTTCCTGAGATCTCCAGTGGTGCCACAGAGGCAGCTAGAAACGGTGGTTTCCACCTTAAAGGATCCTGAAGTACTTCAGAAACAGTGATGAACATAGCACGCATGTCTGGGAATCGTTGTCTTGGCTGCCGACCCAAATCTTGCCAGAGGTGACAGATGTCTAAGAGTGCGCAGTGTCTGTCCGACATGCCACACTGCTACAACCCAGGTGGCACACACTAGGCTGAGCAGGGCCTCTTGGTACGGAGCAGTACAGAGCTAGACAAGGGTATTATCCCATTTGCTCCTCTGCTGGCATTTCTGCAGATCCTCCAGGGCACTCGGTGTACACGGCAACATCTATACTGCTAAATCCAGCCGCTGTCGGCTGTTGCCCTTGAATCAAGTAGTGCATGTGACTCACATTTACTCTACCTTGATTTGGCCCCTACAGACTGGTTCATCTGTATCCCAGCTGCAATAATATTTGGTCCATCTCTTCTCTAAGCTTCAGTGACCATTCCTCTGGCCAAAAGAGCCAATTATTTCTGTGTGGTTTCTATCTCGAAGTGCCTGAATGTAGTGTAAGAGTTGTTTTGCAGCCTGCAGGGAGGTCTTTATAGTGTGATATCTAGGGTAAGTCATGAAGGCATGTTGTGGCGGTTAAGTGTTTCTGTCCTACTGACGTAGGACAGCGTTATTCCAAGTACTGAATGTCAAACAAGGCACATCTGTTCTCCTAGTGCCAATCTGCAGCACACCTGTAAGCAAAATCCTGGCAAGTCTACTTGGGTTTCTTCTTCAAGGAGAAGTATATTCCAGCAGGGAGTCTAGCAATTAACTAGCATGCAGGCTGTACAGAAAAATTCATATACTTTATGTCAGGAACAAGTTCTGGAAGTGAACCAGAATGTCAAGATTACTGATATTCCATTGTGAAGCAAACTCTGACCTTCATCATGCCACCAGAAAAAGGGAATCTGTCCCTTCTAGACTTGAGGTGAAACTGAGACAGACCTAAAGGACTAATAGCCCTTAATGGCTCCCCTGCTTATGGCCCAGGACCTCATTTTAGGGAGTTCTGTGTCCCAGCAGTGCCATAGATACCAGTCTCCTGCTCCACCACAGTTCTGCCTGGCCTAGCTATAGGGTCCTCTGAGCCAACTCCCACTCTTGAGCTAAAGTCCCATCCACATGGAAGTGCCTCATGCATAGGGCTGGAGCTGCCCTGGCCACAACCCAATCTGCCCTGCAGTCTGGCTGGGGCAGTGGGACAGGCTCTGGCTTTTCTGCCACTGTGCTGCCCAACCACACATTCCTGATTATGTGATGTTTACTTGAGTGTTTGATCTTGAAACACCAGTTTTGTGTGAACACAAGTAAGTGTCTATGAATTTTCTGAAGAAAAGTGCAGAAAGAGAAATCTGTA
Organism: Actenoides lindsayi; assembly: GCA_025331215.1. Classification (NCBI taxonomy): domain Eukaryota; kingdom Metazoa; phylum Chordata; class Aves; order Coraciiformes; family Alcedinidae; genus Actenoides; species Actenoides lindsayi. The sequence goes on from WTSP01002733.1 coordinate 3,109, forward strand.
TTTTCTCGTGAAGACTGTAAGTAACTGGCTAGCTACACCTAGATTTAGTTACTTACTGATATTATGCCTTTCTTGTCATTGTAAAACCTATAGGAAGTATGAGATTGACACTCTTCATTGCTTTACTCATGCATTAAAGTCTCCCCCATCCCTTTTCTGTTTTTCAGTCTGATAGCCTGTCAGGTCCCAGAAGCCTGATGAGGTGAAGCATTGAGAAAACAGTAGGAGCAATAGAGAGCTCTGCTGCTGACAATGATTCTCTTTGGAGGGAATGAAGTTATTTTTCTTATTCTGAAGCAAAAGTATTACTTGCAGTTCATACTCAATGGATAGCCACAGAGAAATGTGTAACCTCTCAATCCTACTAAGAAATATATACCATCTTCCAGAGGATGGCATAGCTACCTAATACATCATCTACTTCCTGCTAGTGGGACTATCATGATAAGCAAGAGGAATCAGTTCCAATGTTCAAGCAGGTCCTACATTCTTGGCAAAGTCTTTCAACAAAGTTGCTGAAAGTAGTTGTGTTGACAGACTTGCTTTGTTTCATCTTTTCTGAACATGGACACCTGCCCACTGGAAACCTGACTGAGACTGCTAAAAACCATAGATCACCCTTAGTACATCTGTCGGAAGTTAATGACTTGTGGTCACTAATGAACTGGAATAAAAATGAATTGGTAATCGCCTTTTTCCCTCTAGTAATATCCTGAGAAAGACTTTACATGCTGGATGTACAGCAGAGAGTTTCTGCTGTTTGTATAGTACAATGGAGGGCTGGGTTTCAGAACCACAATGGAGAGATGGCTAACACAGTGGTTATCATATTTCCTTCAAAAATGGTTAAGAATGGGTTTTAAGAAATGTTATTTTTCCATTTATTTATAGGTGCATTAAAATGTTATTGATTCATGTGCTGTAGATACTGAATAATTTTAAATATCCATGCAGAAAAATAGTTAGCTGTAAAAAGAACCACATTAATTTGGAGTCAAATTCAAACCTAGGAGTATCATTTGGGTACAAAATCAGATCCTTTTCACAGTTCCAGCTTTGCAACAAAGTTGTCCCTGCAATGTGCTCAGAAAACTTTCAGACCTAGACCATATGGAGCAGGCAACAGTTGTCCAAAGGGTGTTTGGCCAGCAGCATGTATCCCCATAGAGAGCTGAGGTTCTCACAAGGGTGGGCCCCTGGATTCTCACCCAGATAACACAAATCCAGGTGTAAAGCTCTACTTGAAAACTCAGAGCACCAATAACTTGGGTTTATGGAATATTTTGTCTAACCAAGTTCACTCTGCATCTGGCTTTGCATTTTCCCATAACTCATGACTGTTGGATTTGGATTAGGGTCCTTAAAGGAAGAGGTCATCCACCCTTCTGTATTTCTACCATGCTTTGCTATTGCAGAACTTAGTTCCTAAATGCTACAGTGAGAAATACAGAATTTTCTAACTGCCTAGTGTGGGCCAGGCCTTTTCTCATTCAGTGGCACTACCGCTGAACAAACTTGCCCTGTTCTTGTTTCCTTAGCTTTCTGTCCAAGAACAACACCATCGTTCTTTGTGCTCTAGGAAACCCAGGACTTCAAGGGATCTCTTCACACATTCCATCCTATCTTTTACCAACACCAACTGTTTCAGTCTGTCTCAGTGAGTTCCAGTTTACAAGCAAAAAGAGTTTTGGTTTGACTAAGACCATGAGAAGGTTGTCCTAAAACACTCCTGGTTAGGAGCAACCTTCTGGGTTTTCTTTCCCCATCCATAAAAACCTGTTTCCTCTGCATCTGATCCAGACTGGTGCTGCACTTCTGCCGTTTTAAGGAGCCAGATCCTCACAGTCTTGCCTTGCTACTGGCACAGATGTCATACCAGTCAGTAAGCCTTTCCCTCAGCTGCCATTGATAGATACACAGTGGAGAAGGTGGCTATGCTGGTTGGCCGTACAACTCGGAGTACTCCTGGGAACAGGTAGACATGAACAGAAATATTACCAAATACATTCTTGATAATATTAAAGGATTTTTTTTCTAATCCATTTAAATGAGGTATGATTTTACTTTTTTTGTGCTCAGTACCCTCAGGTTTCATCATATCAGCTGAAGATGGAAGCACTGGGCTACTGGCAACATTTAATTTCCATTGAAATGACAACAAAGCTCTGGACTTCCCTTTTATTATAGAATCAGCCTTTGCAATAACCCTCGTTGGAGGAATCCCTGAACTATATAACTTGAACTCAATAAAGTTGCACTAGGGAAGAGTCTGGCCCATTAACTTTCATTTTGTAGTGCTGTTTAGTCAATAAACCATATAATTCCCAAAACAAAGAAGAGGATGGAATAATAATAATAATAATAATAGGAAACATGAAATGTCAACAGTCTGTTCAGAAGGGGAAAAAAAATACACAAAACACTAAAGCAAAACAAAAGTACTGAATCAGGTCATCAGCTAGAGAAAATCAGTGTAACTCCAGTGAAATAAATTAAACGGTACTGGATTATATCAGATGAAGAACTGGTATGTAATTTTATTTTTTTTTCCACTTCCTCCTTCCTTCATTGTAAAATTTGTTAAAAAAATATTCCAGTCTGCCAGATTTTGCAAGTTCAGTAGTCTGTTAACTGAGTAAGTAAAGATACAATGAAAGCAGTAAGTGCTGAAACATCACACATGCAGTACATATCTCTAGCCAGTCCAATTTTATGCCTAAGGAGACTGGCAGAGTTCCTGCTGAGATTCAAATCTTATGTCAAATTTATAAACTTGTTTTCTCCATTCTCCTCTCCTATCCCCGTGCCCCATCAATCAGAACTTATACCTGCACAAAAGGCTTATCCATCATTAGGGAGGCAGGTTGCAGGCAAATGTAAATTTGCACTTTAAAAAAAAAAAAAAAAAAGAAAAAAAAAAGAATAATACTCATGCTGCAGGGCAGGGTCACCCTCTGACCCTAGGCAATCTGCCTCTCAATCTGCAGAACACAGGCTAAAATAATGTGTCCGATGAACAAGCAGTAAACTTTTCTGCTTCTGCCTTTTTGAAGATTCTTGGAGTTGCTGCGTCTGCCGGCTGACACTCTGTCTGTCTTTTAAAATATGAAAATCTCCTCCATATGCATTGAGCTCAGTTTTCTACTTAGCATTTCAAGAGCCCTAAGGACCTTCAGGGGAAAAAAACTCCATATTCTGAATTTTCAATTTTGATGACAATTTGCTTTCCCTACAGGATGTGCAGAAACACCTTGAAAAACTTGTCAGCTGCACTAAAGGAAATGTTCCTTGCCATGGGAATGAGGGCATATTGCTTTCAACTAACTTAGGGAAAACAAGTTTGACTCTTTTACAAGAGTGGGTCATATTTTCACCTGTGCTTCCCCACAGTAGGTGAATATCTCTTTTGGGTTGTTCCAAATAAGAAACAAAAAACCAAAACAACAACCAAACCAAAAAAAAAAAAAAAAAAAAAAAAAAAAATCCAAAGCAAAACCCCACATGTTTTGATCATGCTTATAAAGAAAAAATTTAGTCCATCCATCCATCCATCCGTCCATCCATCTGCTTACAGAGGAAGTAATTTTCATTGCATCAAAATCCAAGGGTTCAGGCCATAAAAAAAAAAAAAAATAATAAAAAAAAGCTAATTTCTTTAAAATTATGTTGTTATGTTGGGATACCTAATTTTACTTTGCCTATGCTAGCCTTAGCTTGCTTTAGAGTCAAGGGAAGGAGGCAGTAACATTTCAGAGCAGTATAATCACACTTACCTTCACTAATTGTGTGAGGCCAAGATGTACTACGGTTTGCAATCCTGTTTTTCTCAAAAAATTGCAAAGGTAACCTAGATGACCTACTTGTATTAAACACTGCTTTTACAAGCTAATATTAAATGAGGTGAATCCCACCTTTAAAGGGAGATTTACGTATTTTCTCTATAACCACCAGATCTCTAAAGGGCATTTTGCAAGTGTTAGATCTCTAAGCAGCAGACGTGTCCGAATTGTTCAGGGCATGCTGGGTTTTGTTGCTTCCATGCCACAGGTGAGAGGTGCTGAGGTACAGGGAATATGAAGTTCTATGTTTTCTTCTCCAGATTAAGTTAATGACAAAACCATATTTGACCCTAAGAGGCTCGGGAACAAGTTGTACAGACTGACTGCTCTTAAAACCCAAGGTTACAGAATTCCAGATGAAATCACTGGATTTCAGTGTTCTGGATGCTCAGTATTCAGCCTTCATTAGCTCCTGACAGATGAACCACTAGCTGAGTTAGGAACAGGGGAGATAAGCCTCGATTTCTGGGCTTGTTTTCAAGCCATTAGACAGCACTTATCTTTAATGTGAAACTACTAGTTTTAGAGATTGGACTGATGACAATTGTTTAGTTTGGGGTTTTTTTGATACTACCAGTATCTCTGTGTTCTACATGGGCTAGACAGGACTGCATGAATTCTAACATTATTTTGTATTTCTGTTACTAATCCTGGTTTAGCCTTGACACAGACAAATCTGGTATTAAGCAGAGGAAGATGTTGCATAAGCACGGTAAATGCTGCCTCTTTTCCTTTCAGTGGACTCAGAAATTCACACCAGAGCAGTCATTTAGAATATACAATTTATACTACAGACTATTTTAATGTTTTAAAATGGAAGAATTCATTACAAATGCCTTCGCTAGCATTTTATCCAGGGTGAGATGCAAATACAGCAGTGACTGATAAAGACAGACATGTAAATGAATATGGATGTTTGCATAAACTGTATTTCTTTGCTGTTGTGGAACAAATTCTGCTCTTCATTCCATTTTAACATCTGCAATTGATTTCAGTATAGCTATGAGTATGCAGCTAAGGAGAGGGTAAATCCAACCATCCACCTATTGACTGATCAAACCCCATTTTTCATTGTGGATCCCATTTCCATATAGAAGTGAAGCAGGCCTTGATCTCAAGGGCAGGCTATGCGGCAACGCTGCTGCAACCCAAGGCAAAATATGGGCATATGCCTCACTCCAGTGGTGATCATGTTGGGTACAGAGGGTGTGAAGTCCCCTATGCCTCCCTGCAAAATACTGAGGACCAGATAGACACCATTTTCTTGTAAAAGATATTTAATAAATAGTCTAAGCTGAAAAAACAAGTTGAAAACTCATAATCAATTTTGTCATTCTTGCTTTTCTTTCTTATTTGAAGGAAAAAATTAATCACTTTTCTCCCACCCTCTGATAAGACTAGGCTTTTGCACTCTATTAACCCCAGGGGCTAAAAGATAGACTGTTTTCTAACAGGTGAATTAGTGCTAGATAGCATTACCACAAATGCCAAGTCATTAAACATGTAATTGGAATTTTTTTTTTTTTTGCTATCTTAACTTTTCTATATTATAAAGGATCTTTACAAATTAATGACAGAATATGAAGCTGCCCTGAGAGCTATTTGCCCATTAAAAATAGGCATGAAAAACTCCCATCCCCATCACATGAAGAACTATCCCACCAATTTCCAATTACTTCTGCCACTGACAGTTCACTGGACTGTTAAGTTATATTCTGCACCATGCTGCTTAATGTGTTTAAGTCAGGCAGGTATTTGCTATTCTTCTTTTTTTCTTCTTATTTCCAATTTTTTTTCCCCTGATTGTGAAGCAATTAAGCTATGCCACTAATGAAAAAGCAGAATTTTAGTACTATAAAGGCACAGTTAATTTAAAGATGAATCCCTGGCAATAACTAAATAAATCCTTATAGCACCCTGGACCAAAAATGTTTCTGGAAGTTTATTCAGGACCTCTAATAAAAGCCTTTCCTGTGGCATTCACAGACATTCTGAGGCAAGAATCCTTTCTGAAAAGAGCTAAAGAACTTATATCTGTGTTGGGTAATAACAATGATAATGGTAATAATAAGAAGGATTCACTGTGGAATTTTTTTATTCTATTTGTTGAAATCCTTCAATTGAAAGCTCAAAAGAAGACTGACAAATATGATCACTTATGTCAAGAACTGAAAACAAAAAAGATCTAAGGCTTTAGAAGAGTAAGCAAGATACCACTGATTCAGAGTGCTTTGGAGCTCTGTCATGGGGAAATCTGAAGTGGCAGTGTGTAGTAGCTTTATTGTTAGATGATGGAGCCTTTAAACAGAGATGTTAACAGTACCACTGGGAATCAAATAAGGTAATGCAGCATCCTAAGTTCGTGGATGGCCCTGTCTGAGTTAGAGCTTCTGGGACAATTGTGTCCTGTCTGTCTTATGCAGTTTTACTTCTCAGATACAACCTCCTTGACGTATCTAATAAGGCATCTCCGCTCTGTAGATTGGTAATTAAGTAACACAAAATTCAGCAAATTGTTAAATTCAGTCTCTATGGTGTAAGTGGGAACATTTATTAAATAAAAAGTAATCCATCTCAGCAAGAACAAAGATAAGATAACCAAAATATAAATGGACTTTATCAAAACATTGTGTTGGATGTGGATGTTTCTGGTTGCTGATACGATCCATTTTGAATGAGTTGTGTGATATCATTCATAAGCTTGGGAGGAATTTTAGCCTAGACTTTTCTGATTTAAATAGAGAGATCATCAGTTATTACTGAGAAAAGGAAAAGACCTGGCCTTTCTAGAAGTTGTGTAATGTCTATGAATTGTTAAAGTGATGCAACTAAAAGAAAGGCAAGTACAAAAAAATTTCTAACAGAAACTCAGAGGCCATAATGACCATGAAGAGACAAATCTGAAATGCACTGTGTATGAAAAACTCCCATCCCCATCATTAAAATTAACAGAGTAATATACAACCTATTTTATGTGGAGAGTTTAAGTGAGACTGGACTTTTAAACCAAAAGGGGTAGGGGCAAGGCAGGGAAGAAATATTGCTCCTGCATAATTATCTTTCCTCATGGAAACAAGTCCCTGGAAGGAGGAAAAGATAATTCAAATTAAAGAAAAACGATGAAAAATGCAGATAAGTGCAGATAAATTGCATAGCTGTGTGCAGCTATGGACAGAGAGTGTTGGAAGCATCCGCACGCCACTTGGAAGCATCCTCTCTGAACTCTGCCATATATTCTAGAGTATCTTCTTATCATATAACACTCCACATACGTACTTAGGTGTGTCCTAACAAGTGTCCTCTTTAGAAGTCCAAACTCCAGTAAGTTTCTCAAGCAGATTAACTTTGTGATATTACTGGATAAGGTGATGCTTGTACTGGAAATATCAACGCATTCCACATGGGCCAAAAAGGAGATTTATAGGCCTGATGCTTTTCAATGGTATTGCTTTTTCATTTCCCAGACTTTCACTTCCTCCATCTTCAACTTTTTCACAGAAGTCTCTTTTGATATTTTCTAAATTTACCTTGGCTTTCTGATTCTGAGGATTTAGTTTGGCTTACCCAACTAAACAGAATAATATGGTAAAGTGCATTTTCTTCCCTTGCCGCTTTTCCTTTCCATATATGCTGTTCTGACTCTTTTGGCCTCTATGATCTGAAGGCAGAGATTTGAGTTCAGATATTCCTTCATTTTTTTAACCTTGTGCTTATCTAATCTCGTGTGATTACAAGGTGGAATATATTGCTAAACCAAAGGGACATGATTTAACGCCCCTTTTCACTGTTTGGAATGATTTACCAAGGCTAATCATTTCAGAGATGGAATGAAGAATTGCTGTATTAAATGCCCATGTTCGGCTCAACCACTCCATTGCTGCTCTACAGAGCTGTATACAAATAGTATAATTTAATAATGAGTGGAAAACCTGCTTCAACCTGTAAATTAATAGTTGAAATTTACTCTTGTGCAGACAGACGGTGTTTGGGCCAGTTCACACCTGGCATCACATCAAGGCTTTTGTGAAATTCAGGCGGGCCACAGGCTTTGTGCTGGGTTTTTGAGCAAGTCTATTTTCACTCTGCAGTGAGCAAGTGCAGTCATATGTTTCAATAAGGGACTTATCCGTTAGCATGTGAAAATGTTACTGCTAATTTTACACCTTGAAAACAAATCAGCGTTTCACAGTTGGAAAGCAGAAACCAACCAGCTATAAACCGTCAGATTGACTGTGATCTCAGAACTGAATAGGTCTATTTGTTCTAACAAACAGTTAGGCCATTAAATTGCAAAGCCTTCCAGTGTTTGTCCAGGTAAATAAGGACACGTCCAAATTGATTATCTGTTGTTCGGAGGTAATGATACGTAATAAACTATTCGCTCTGTGTAACGTAACAGGAATGTGTTTTAGCACGCAGATGTGCCGTATCTTCCAGCGTTAAGAGTAGGATCTCCCCATTAGTTTAGCTCCAGTGCAGGACCCCATCACACTCTTTTACCCCTCCCCACTGTGGTCAACATGCATTTGCCCGATAGAACAAACATGTGCATTCTTCTTGATTAATAACCTTATGTGATGCTGCTGATGGGAATCCTCAGAAATCTGCATGCGGGTAAACTTCAACTCACAGAAAAAGACTTCAGAGATATTAAGGTTGATCCTGTTCTTTTCAGTGTCATTATACTCATTTGAAAAGAGAGTATCTGTCATCACAGATGTCAGATCCACTAGCTGTCCAGCAATAAATCTTGTGCTCATGTCAAAACGTCTCCAGCAGAATTTCTAGGATGAAACTTCACAGCTCAACATTAGGCAGCAATTTATGATACTGCATGAGCAGTATTCTAGCAGGAAAAGGGATAATCTCTAAATTTTGTCAGCTGGGAACTAGTTAAATGATTCTTACTTTTATCAGTTAGGAACTTAACTGACTTTTTAAAGCTGTCATATAAGAATTCCTCCCATGCACACATTGTTGGTGTCTCCAGAGTTAGACAATGGCTACATGTAGATCTGGCTACAAATATCCAGTGTGGGGGAGAGGGAATCTGCAGCCGGGACCAAGGACCAGGGACAGAAACATTTTCCAGCATCAGCAGGACCTTCTGTATGGGATCCTGCTCCATCACTTGTGACAAACACCAAATTGAATGTTTGTGGGGACAAACTCTGAGAAGGCAATAATGCGTGCTGAGGCAGTGTGAGAATGATAAATGTTTTATTGTCTGTATTTTTCTCACATCACTTGCCAGTTAGGTTTACAAGGTGAAATTAGCAACCTTCCAAGGTGGAATTTGTTTTGCCAAATTGTAGCTAACTGAAATATTGAGTGGAAAAGTGTGCATAAGTAAACCACCTGAATTTAGACACCTACAGATCTTTATGCCCAGCCTGGTGTTTAAACTGTCCTTATAGCTGATAAGGAGGTAGCCAGTGCTGCTGGTGGCTCCCAGGGCGCTATTGGAGCAGTCCTGGTGCCTGCCGTTGGGTGAACAGCATTGTCCCCTGTCTCCATGGATTGCACTGACAGGTCTTCCTTGTAGGTAAGGAGAGCCAAAGCATGCATGGACTCAACTGTCAGATTTCAGGCCCTTTGAGCTGCTGTTAGTACCCTCCAGCCCTGGGCTGGTGGTCACGGAGAGGGCATGTCTCCAGCAGGCACTTTCATGCCTGGAGAGGCTTGACCAACATTGGAACTTGACGGTGAGGAACTGAATTGTGGTCCAGGGGCCTCACCTGAGCTGCATCAATGAGATTCCTCTGTAATCAGAGGAGAAGACATCTTCCTTAACCAATGTTTTCATCAAATCTGTCGTAAATGCCTATTTTAGGATGATAGAAAATGCAATTTCTCCCAAATGATTTTTTAAAGGTGTCTGCTTACAAGCTAACATTTGGAGCTTTGTGCTAAAAAAGGATCACATAGATTTTTTGGGAAGGATGTCACCTATACCTGTCCATGGTCTAACTTTGCTGATATCGGGACAGCAACACATTTAACTAATGTCCACTGAAACAGAAAGCAAGATAACTAATCAAACAAGCGAACCAGGCGTTATCTCTCACTGATTATGTAACAGATGGCAGACAATATGGAAAGGGGAACACACAAAGAGACATATTAATTTAAGACAGACAGATAGATGGAGCAATGCTTTCAAATGTAATAAATGGCTCAAATTGAAGGCCAATTCTCAAATGCATATTCAGAGACATATGGGTTGAACTCTCAAAGAAAAAAAAAAAAATCTTTTTTTTTTTTTAGATATAAGGAAGTGAAGGATCATGCATTGACATTTACTTTGTATCTGCAAAAGAAAAAAGGCACAGCTACATTTTTCTTGAGACTTTTTTTCTCTGAAGTTACTAAATATTGCAGTGTTCCTGGAGGAACTGAGACAGGGTGGGTAAAAAGACATGAACATTTTATTTTCTTTTAAAACAGGGAAGAATAATATATGGGAAAGTATTAATTTTTCTTTTAATTTAATTTCATAAAATGATGAGACTAGTTATTCTCTAAAAGATACAGAAATCTGAATCTTCGAGTAACAGAAATGCAAATATATTTCTAACCACAAGATGGCACTTAAAGCACAGGGTTAAAATAAACTGACTCTATGGAGGAGTGATAAGACAGGTCCCTGGAGAGGGGGCCCGGGGAAAGGCCGGGTTTGTTTTATTTTCCCCCTACCCAGAAGAAAAAAAAAAAAAAAAAAAAAAAAAAAAAAAAAAAAAAAAAATCGAAAAGAAAAAGAAAACAATAACTAAACCAAAACAATCAAACAAAAACCCCACAAAACAAAACACAAACAAAAAGGGGAAAAAAATAATAAAAATCCTTCCTGTGCCTTTTTTTGACTTAAAAAGAAAAATGGACATGGCAGAAGTGTTCCTGATTAGATTGGTAAAAAAAGATGATTCATTCTTTCTGGATGAATCAGGAGATATGAGGTTCTGTCACTCTTTAGATATAGACCTGAAATACTAAGCTTAAATTTATAGCCTCTTGAATGAGCCACAGGACTCTGTTTACTCATAGAGTAGAATTGGGTGCAGTTCCAGCAGTTCTTCTGTGTGATCAGTTACTTTATCACCTTGATCAGTTCAGAAGATACAATAACTCTCTTTTTTAATACATCCTACTACAGTAGATCCTTTATCAATGTGTTTTGGATTTAATCACACATCTAAGACAGGAATCATCTCCTCATCTCTCTCTTTCACATGCATGTGAACACATGCCCACATAGACAACAATGCCTGTGTGTTACTTTTTGCAATTTTTGTATTTACTGGGGGAAAGGCTGAAGACATAGGGAGCAGAATCTGGAGAAAAGTAGTTCAGTGCAGCTGCTCCTTTCCTCTGGCACTAGTTTCCAGAAAGGACAATCTATTTCCAAAAGTGACTAAGAGAGAAATTTCCATCTATAGGAACAACATTGCAGTGGATATCTGGAAATCTGAAAATATACCTTTGCTGCAGATTTTGGAGTTTCAGTCAAAACTGTTACTCCCTTTGTGCTGGGTAACCTCTCCCATTCCATCCCAGGCTCAATGATTTCACCTGGTGCTTCAGTTGGGGCTCATTCCCCACATAGATTTTCGCAGCAAAGCACTGAGAAGTGCTTACAGAGGACCACTGGAGAGGTCAGTGAGATTTTCCAGGAAATCATGAATAACAAGTATCTCCCTGTTGTTCCGCCTGTTGGACACCCTGCTGTGCAACTGGGAGCATTTCTTCCTGACCTTCCTATAAACTGTCCCTGGAGGTATGCAGATACATACTGTTGCTTAATGTACATGAAAAGGTTAAGTTGGTTTGGGTTTTTTCTTTTTTTAAAAAGAGCCATTTTTCTAGAAGTACCTTAAATAGTTTGTTTATGAGTTTTTCTGTGCCACTGAGCATTAAATCCTCCAAATACTTGTTTGATATCTCTGATTATCTAATAGCAAACAAACAAACCAAAACCAAAACTAAACAAAACAAACAAAAACAAAACCAAAACACAACCAAAAAAGCAAACCAACCAACCAAACAACAAAAAACAACAACAAGAACAAGAAAAACTCAAACATTCACTGGTTTCATGGCATCTCCTGTGACCAGAAGCTTTTTTCACAAAAACAAACTTTCTAGTTTTGTAGCATTGATCTCACCACTGAGATTTGCTCTCACATAATGATTTTGCACCAAAGGACTTGGCTTTGGTAATGAGTCCATGTGCAGAACCTTTGAATGTGAGTTTTACCCTGCAGTTTGTGTCTTTGACCAGCTGCTGGCCTGGAGCTACATATTTCTCTGCGCTGTTTAGAAGTAAACTTCTGGGCAGTTTTTTTTTATTTTGCTCTGTGGTGGTTTATAAAGATGCAGTGCAGCATATTCAGAAGTCACACACTGCTTATATCTATTGGCCAGATGTGTCCTATAACATCATGAGGGTTAAGGCATAGGACCCAATGTAGCTATGCTTAAAAACACTTTGCTCTTTCTTCCAGTTGATAGCTTTTGTTTGGTTAATTTCAACTTGCCTCCAAGTCTCTGAAATTAGTTTCTAACTTTTTTTTCAGAACTGCATTACTCCTAGCTCGGCCATGAAAGTGTTTCACAGAATCACAGAATGTTAAAGGTTGGAAGGGACCTGGAAAGATCATCTAGTTCAACCTCCCTGCCAGAGCAGGACTCCCTAGATCAGGTCACATAGGAATGCGTCCAGGCAGGTTTTAAATATCTTCAGAGCAGGAGACTCCACAACCCCTCTGGGGAGCCTGTTCCAGAGCTCAGTGACCCTCACAGTGAAAAAGTTCTTCCTTATGTTTCTGTGGAACCTCTTATGCTCCAGCTTACACCCATAATGTTTGCCATTTCTTCTTCTCAGAGAAAATCCTATGTGTTCCTGTCTGTCTGTTGTTCCATCTGTCTGTCTGATATGCTGCTTTGCAGCCTGGAAAGGAATACCTTTTGGGTTGTTTCATATATATCTTGTAAACACTGCAGAGCTTTGCTTGAAGGGGCCAAACTCATTTGTGATCGTGACACTTCACTCACTTCAGGGTAGTTATACAAGGGATGAATTTGATCTTCCCTTGGGACCACCCAGGATACAAAATGTGTATCTGTGCATATGAACAGTCAGAGATGGGGAGGGAATCACAGGTTAAGTTTTGCAGAGATTGTTCCAGGACAATAGTAAATCATACACTCATTGCTGCACTGCACAGAATGCGCTAAAGGAGAGCAAGAAAAATGAAGGAACATGCAATTCTGCCCACTTCAGCAGTTAGGCTTTTGTTAGAGTACTCTTAAGCAATTACAAAGCTGCCAGGACTGTATTTAATTAAATGTATAAATATCCATACAAAAATAAAACCCAGGCAACACTTACATCATGCCTACAAGGTGTTATTGTTCTGTTTATTTTTTGCAGATGGACATTTTGTCAGGGAGAAACTTGCCAAGTGCTGTGAGAGAGAGAAGGAAAGAGAGAGAGAAGAAGGTAGAGGGATGCAGTGAAAAGAAGTGTTGATGCTACAGGAAAAATGGCAACTCTTGTATTTCAGAGGGGCAAACACACCACAGCGCACATGTGATAAGGAAGTGTGACTTGAGTTCCCTACTTAAGGCTTCACTGAAATAGCCCAGTACTTACGGGAAAACAGATGACAGAGTAATTAGAGATGGTGCATATAATTTATCATCCATGGTCTTGAACTTCCTGTAGCTAATTTGAATGACCAGATGATTTTTCCTAGACTAAATATTTAGGGAGGATGGGTGGGGGAACAGCGTTGAGTACAAAAAAACCCCCCTCTTATTTTCCTAGAATCCTAAATCTTTAACCCCCAAAAGACAAAAACCCACCATGCCTGCAGATGTTCAGGTGGGAGGAAATACAGCCAGCACCTGTGGCTCTGCTGCTACAGGTTTTACAAACCAAGAATCACTTAACTGCACAGGCACACCCAGGAAAAAAGCATGGGGCTGCTTTTACTCCAAATGGAAGAAGAGTTCTCTACAATGTCATGACCACATTAATGCTTTGCCTGTAGGCCAGGTACATTCCTAAAGGGATGTGTCCTCATGGGGTCTTATGAGTTGCTGAATCCTGCCTAGTGGAAAAGCTGACACAAGCTTTGATCCTGGGTTTTTTTTTTTGGCATTAGTGAGACCAGTTAAAAACTTGCATATAGTCAGTATTTTAAACTGCAGCTAGCATGGGGCAGGATAACTTAGGAGCAAATGATACAGGATATAGTTTATATCCTTTTGGTTAAATTATCTCAGGTATATGAATGCATTCACACTGAGTGGTAGTTCCTGAAATGTTAGCGTGGTACGTGGAGGCAGCCAAGGCATGTTTCCTCCTCAGCTACCAGTAAAGCAAAATAAATACCCATCCACTCAACAAAACAATTTTTAATGGCACTCAAACCCACCAGGTACTGCCTGGAAATCACATATCCTTCCTCAGCATCCTCTCTATTGTGCTAGTGCTCTGGTGGTTTTCTTCTGTCCTAGAAGGGGGACTAAATCAGTTGCTGCAGCTCACAATTCATGAAAGCTATGCACTTGCAGGTGCCGTGAGTCTGTGATGACTCCCAGACACAGGACTTAGTCCTTAGCTTCAGCAAGAGAGGTATTTTGGTCTAAATGCTGGAGTCTTGGCCTGCATGCTGTTACAAAGGAAGATGATCAAACTAGCATGGCCTGTATATGAGGCTTTCCCATCATTTTACTTGTGCTTCATGTCCCCTCATGACCTACAAGAATGTGAACCTAAAAAGGAAAGGCTTTTTTTATAGCAGGGGAAAAAGTCCACATTGTTACCTGGGGATGAACTTTTCTCAGTCCCCAAAAGGTGGTTAAAAAGAGTAGCTAAGACGAAATAACAGCTGGATTTTTCTCTCACTTCCTAAAGCTGTGGCTATAGTTTTCAGAAAGGTTAAAGGAATTAAGTGTCTTTTTTTTTTTTCCAAGTGAAAAATCCAAATCTCTGACCTAAGCCTAGAAAGTAAATATTTTGCTTTCTATATTTGAGCCTCAGAACTGATCAAGTGTTGGGTTTATCTATGCTCCTTTACTACCTGAACCATCCTATAGTATTTATGATCCTAGTAACAGACTCTAATGTTAGTGTACAAAGAGAAAAACTCAGGGACATCCGTAAGCTCCCACACAGAAGCACTGATAATGAAACAACTCGGCACTGGGTGCACCTTCAGTATTTTCCTCAGACTATCTCAGATGGTGGCTGCAAAATGAAAGTGCTCCACTGATAAACACTTGTGAATGGTAGGTGAAAGAAGCTCTCATTTCAGGTGCAAATCTGATAGCTTCCCCTGCAGTTCGAGGGAGAGGATTAGTTACCTTCACCATGTACCTCCCATACCTCCGTCTAAACCCCAGGATCTATATTGGATCCCTCCATCTCAACCAAAAAGCTCTATCTGTCCCTTAGCAAAAACATCTTTTATTTGCCGACTTGTTTTTCCCACAGACTCCCGCTCCCTTTTGTGTCTGTGCTAATGTTCCGAATGTCTACACCGCGTAGCCGATGATTATTTGTGAGACAGAGTGAGTTAATGCAGATTTGCAAGCTGTTCCCATTTGTTAAATGTCAGAAAAACACATGCAAGTCACTGGCTTTAGCACTTAGCTGCCAGCTGGCTCTTCTGAAAGGAGGGGACAAATGACAGTCTATCAAACAGCATGCTTTCAAAGAAAGAGGAGACCTGTTCCAGAACTGCAGCTTCAGAGGCTCTTTTAACAACATAAGCAAAACTGGGAGCCAACCTCATTTTTCCCCCCTGACTGTAATGAACACATAGCTTAGCTACAGCATTCCCCCACCCCCAGTAAAAATGAACTGGAATTACAAATCTTATGAAGAAAACAAGTGTCAATAATCCTTCCTTCTTTTTTATTTTTTTTTTCTTTTCTTCATTCTGTCTCTTGTTTTCTTTCCTTTTTTATTTAAATTTTCTTTTTCAATTCTTTTTTTGGCTCAAAAGTAAAACAAAAAATGTCAAAAAGGGAAAGGAGTGGGGCTTTGAGATCAGTCTTAAATCTCAGAAGAAGATTGCGAGAAATTGTGCCAAATGGAAGTGTTTATCCATGGGTAAGTGCCCAGTGTAGATTAACATATTTTAATTATGGTCTCTGGGTTTGCTATGCTCCCTGAAGAATACACGGTTTAGACCTCACTGGTGAGCCAAAGTAGTTGGGGGGGGAGGGTGTGTGGTGTATTTTTGGTTGTGCACGTTGATAGGGAGCTCTGTCCTCTCTGCAGCCAGAGAGTTGAGATGTGTCTTTCTCCTCGAGCAGATGCTGCAGGAGTTGTGCTGGTGCTGGTTTCTTTACACTCCAACCCTGACCTGGAGGCCACCAGTCCTCTGCTACGGCTGCCAGCACAGAGGCCTGGGCATAGCTCTACTTTCCCAGGTGATGTCCACCAGGACCTCCAACATCACCTGCTCATTAGGATGTCTCTCAACAGCTGTCATGTGGTGCTGACTTTTTGTCACAGTTGACAGCAGTGAGATTAAAGCAGGTAGCCAGAGGCTGAAAAAGTCCGTGTTTTGTTACAAAGCCCTGAGTCATCTAGTCCCCTGTTATAAATATTAGGTGTCAGATTTGGATTCACACTGAGTCACTTGTAGCCTTGGGTACATCCCATTGCACAAATGCTCCAATTTATTGCAGCAGGACTATTTGTATACAAGATTGCTATCATTGTCACGATGTCAAAATCTGGCCTGGCATGTTTAATGCTTCGTAATTAACAAACTGTGTTGTGCCAATGAACATCTTCCAATTATACAATAAGGTTTTGAAAGGAGTGGTCTGTTCTTGAAGTTTTCTGTGGTTTAAACTCAGTGACAGTTAGGACAGGGCTTTGGGATGGAAGAGACCTGCAACAAGCAAGATTCATGTATTCTGCCTTTTGTTATTCTAAGCTGAACATCCAGGTTCCTTCTTATAGGAGAAAGAGAGAAACAAAACTCTGAAGAAGGTAATTCATGATGCATAACTTAAAGAAGGAGTCCCTTCTTACCTCTGTTGCTGGAGGGAGCCCAAGTGACTCCAGGTAACTCCAGTTCAGTGCTACCCAATGAAATGGGCAAAGCTAGGTGAGAAGAAACGTTTTCAAATTGCAAACACTACCTGCAAAGCTCATTGCTCTGTTGCTCACAAATGCACCTCATGAGCACTCCCAAAGAAAGACTTTGGTGCCAAGTGTAGTATTAAGTTGTCATCAAAACCACACCTCCTTTCAACTGTTTCATCCATGGGAATCATAAACTCTCTGTGTGACCATGCTTTTACCCTGAAAACATACCCTCGGCACCCCTGAATTTGAACAGTGAGTTGGCTAACTCCTGCCTAGATCCCAGGGAGACCTAGGAATTAGTTAAGGCTCTGAATCTGATATGTACAACTTGAAATATCCCTGATGTCTTCAAGTTCAACGTAAGGCTTTATTTCCGTCAAAGCCGCTTTTCATAGATAAAAGAGATCTAGCTATTTAACCAAAAAGTGAGATATCCCAGGTTCCAGTCTGTCCTCATTCAGATGAATATGAAATGAGAGACTTCAATTGCTCTAAACTTCTCATTATAGTCTCAAACTCTAGACTTTTAGACTGTCTGGGGAAAAGGGCTATAAAAGTTATTGTTCTGCCGCTGGAGGAATCTAACCCCATTTTGAATTTTGAGTGTTCTGGGCCTTCAGAGCTATGTCCACAGAGATATTCAGAGATATTTAGGCACCCAACTGCTATTTGTCTCAATGCCTTCATCAAGAGGGATCACAGTCAGCTTGGATGTAAAGACTATCAGAAAATGAAGGCACCAAGCAGTATCAGCCTGTGGAGAGAGAGACAAGACAGTTTTTATCTGAAAATTTCCTCCACATTAGATTCTTATTATCTTTCCTTTTGCACCATAAACTGTTCTCTGCAATTGTGATCATTGAACTGAAAAGAAAGGCTCCTCTGTTCATCTGCCTGTCAGGCCTGTCCAAAGGTACCTCCTTTCCTTGTTCCCTTCCTTGGATATGGCTGATGAGGCTTATCAAACAGAGCATTACGATATACTAGCTTCTCAAAACCTCCAAGTCTGACTCCGAATACTGAGACCCCTGAATTTGTTGCTAGTTAACATATGTCACTCCTGCGTTTTTTAATGGTTTGAGAATATTGTTAGAGAAAGACCAAATTTGGCAGCCCGACAGAGCTGAGGCTGTCCACAGAGCCACGTCCCAGCTCTGACTGTTAGAGAGACTGAGCGTGTATTCCCAGTAGGCACACACACACACACATACAGAGCATAAATATTTAGATGTACAGATCACAGACGCACAGAGCACTTGCACAAACAGAATCAGCACCAACAGGCTCATCATGTCCCCTCCCTGGCTGATCAGATTAGAAGTCTGTCAGTGCAAAACGTAGACATATGTATAGAATACAGATCTCCCAGTAGCTGGGCTCAGGCACTCAGCTGAGTGTCTGAGCTACTCTCAGTAGCCTATGGATCCTAGTCTCCCCCCATCTTGCTAGGACTTGGACACAGGAGGTCCTGAGGCTGCACCCCCACTCCAGTGGGGAGCAAGGGTACAGATACTTCAAACACACAGAGAGTAGATACAGACAAAAGCACTGGCCAGTCCTATTTACACACAGCTGGTTATTTTAACCCCTTTTCCTTCAGTTTTCCCATATTCGGCTCTCCAAAACCACTTTGATGTCTCCCTTTCCCACTGTTTGTTTTTTTTCTTTCTCCCCTAAACATCCCATAATAAGCGACATTCAGTCGCAAAACACTCTTCCTGTGCACCCCATAATGTGTTCATGGGCAGTGACTCCTCTTTGTCCCTGATGTGCTCCAGGGAGCACCTCCTATGACTCACCATGGTGGAGTGATGCTCTTCTGGGGCAGCCCTGGTAGGAGCCATGGCGGGAACATGTTTCTCCCCTGAAGTTATTTGGGTCCCCCCTCCCCATTGTTATGCTCTGTGTGTGGAGATGAGCCTTTTATCTCACAACCTGACAAATACCTGCTTTCCATAAGATTTTTTTTTTTGTTGCCTCGGTAGCATGTAAGCTTTGTCACACTCGTTACGTGAAGAGCATTGGGGTGAGTAAGCCCTTTTCCTTCATTTTCTTGAAGAATGTCAGGCTCAGACTTAAGCAGTAAATGCCAGTAACAGCAAAGATGTGCTTCATGTGGGAAGATGGTGAGACAAGACCAGTCTAGCAAATCGAGTAGCATATATCTGGGAAGGCTCTGGGAGTCTGGTCATCACCTCATGGATTTTTAACCACCTGAAAGTCAGCATCCCCGCTTGGCAAAAGGGGTTATTAGTGACAGCTTTCTCTTGGGGCATCATTGGCTGTAAGTAATGCAAGAAAAGTACTTCAACAGTTAAGGGTGTCAGACATGCACAATGGGATCTCATTTTTAGGTGCACAGAAGACTCAGATTTTCAAGGATGCTTAGATTAATAATCAGCGGATGCAAAGGAAGATTTTAAAAAGTATTTTATTCCCGTTAAC
>WTSP01002734.1:8429-23372 GCA_025331215.1 Actenoides lindsayi
GAATTGTCCATCCATCAAATCCATATTTCACCAGCTTGGAGACCAGAATGTCATGCGGGACAGTGTCAAAGGCTTTGATAGGTTAGCTCACAAAACAAAGTATTAGGCAGTGTTGATAAAGATACCAGAACTGGGTCTCTTGTGAAACTGCAGCCCTAGCAGTTCAACTCTTTGCGAATTCTTTACAAGCAATTATTGCACTTACCATTACAACAGGACCATCACTTAGTAGGGAGACTGACTAATAGGCAGTCAGTCATCACACCAGTCATCATCACTTGAGTGATGACTGTGCCATCTAGCTACATGTGACGCTAAAACTGACCAGTTTTTCCTAACGGAAGTGGGGAAACACTCATAATGCAGCAGAACTTTATCTAGGAGGAATAGGTTTTGCCAGACATCCCTTATCCCACAGTCGCAAAGCCAGCTGTGTAGAAATGACATGAAATGAAATTACATATCGAACACTTTTTTTCTTAAAATTACAATATTCAGCCAGAAGAACTGGCTATAGAATTCATTGCTTACCTGTCTTTTCAACATATGCCTGCTCCAAAACTACATGGTTTAAAGAGCAGAAACTTTCTTTACTCAAATATGCAACTTGATATGAACTCCATTCCAAGAGTGAATTACCACATCTGTTAATGCAACAGCTCCATCCCAGTGAGTATCTCTCCACAGGGCTGGACGTTCCAGGCATGACATCACTGGAAACGGTGCCAGATTAAATTACACATGAGCAGATGGATAACACAGTATTCAGCAGATTCTTGACATGAACAAAGTCTTTGTTTTTTGCTTATATGGATTTAAAGCTACATTTTCAACTTTTTAAATTTGCAAACTGTATTGTGATGTACAAGGAATCTTCCACTTAGGCATATGCATTTACCAGAAGAAAAGATAGGGAGCCAAAAGCACCCAAGAACTGTCTATTTCAGATCAGGGCTGCACTCATCCTGAACTGTGTATGTAAATACAGCCTCTAAAATATTCACTACACTCCTTTTTTTTTCAGGAGAATACGTCTTCTTTATCCTGTGACATAGGGATCATTTTGCTCTCCTGTGACAGAATCAAGAAAGTCATTAAGAAGTATTTCATGGCAATCTTCTCCTAACGCTGCTGAGTTTTCAATCGAATTTTCAGTAGAGGTTGGACTTTCAATAACACTTTGGACTTCATTCTTAGGTTGTGTTAGGGAAGGGGAAGTGGCTGAGAGGATTCTTGCTGCAATACAGTACCTGCAAGAATGACTTCCAAAATTAAAAGCAACTTCACAATGAGATTCTGCTTCTATTAACTTCTAAAATGTTAAAAACATGGTCTATCCCTCTTTACAGTTCTAGACAGCACAGAGACAGGGGTACAAGCAAACCTCCACCCAGCTGCTTCCCACATTGGAAGATTAGTGCTAAATTCAAGCAGATCATTTCTAGGGAGAGCAAAGAGTATGATCCTAGTTAGCACTTTCTCAAGGCAATGTGAGTCAGGAAAATACTTTG
Organism: Actenoides lindsayi; assembly: GCA_025331215.1. Taxonomy (NCBI): domain Eukaryota; kingdom Metazoa; phylum Chordata; class Aves; order Coraciiformes; family Alcedinidae; genus Actenoides; species Actenoides lindsayi. Next base: position 9,941 of record WTSP01002734.1, read on the forward strand.
CACTGCCTTCATCTCTGCCCTGCAGAAATATTCAAATGAGACCTGACATTTGGCCTTAAGCTTTGAAAGTGAATAGCTCCTGGGGTTTTTTTTCCCTTTTCTAAAAATTTTAAATCTACGTGTACACAAAAAGATACAGAGAAGCAATCGAACTACCAACCAACGTAAGATCCCAGTAGGAAAACAATTGTGGAGTTTCCATATTATCCTTGTATGGTGCAGATGATGAGAAACCTGGGTTTCTGAGTTGTTATTTCTTTCAGAAAAAAAAAATCAATTTTGCACTGTTAGCTTTCTTAGCAGTAAAGGGAAGCAAAATATGTGAGCAAGATTACTAATTATGCTGTGTCAAGCAAGTTCTATCACTTAATAGCTCCATTGGAATGGCATGTCAAAACAAAACAACCATAGATGAGTGTTGCATATTCTGTGTCTGTGGCCATTACTATCACAAGAAATATAAACATTTACAAAACAGCTGACCATTTTGACAAATCTATATCAACTTTTCAGAAGAGAAAAAATGGTATGTTCTGACCATAACTAACAACTCTGCATGGTAAAGTTGAATCTTCAGAGCTGAGAAACATTGCATAGGAGAGACATGAACTCTTTACTGGATAAAGTCTAATTGTCCTCATCTCAGTGCAGGGACTTCAGTACAACAGTAATTCTGATAACAAGAAAATAGACTTAATTTCCCCCATGAAACTACAGACACATAGCATTGGAAATCTTGTTCCTGGTGACCTTGGATGAAAGGATAAGGATGAAAAGTAACCTAGGTACCTAAAGCTCCCATGCCCCTAGAAACGAGCTACCAAGCAGACAGCTGGCAACCAATCTTTTATATCAAGTTTTGCAACCAGCTTTGGCAATGTTGTCTGATAGTGCCTAGAAAAAAAACTTACAAATGATCATTTGTTCTGCAATAGTAATCATACCTTAATACTCCAAGGTACTCAGATTCATTATAAGATGCTATAATACAGAAAAGCTGAACTGAGACATTTTCATTCCTCAAAATGAATATATTACAGTTAAAAACCAAAAATAAATAAATAAATCTGAAAAATCTAATAGCAAGTGCTTAATCTTTTTTCATGCTTGCTTCCATGAAAAGCAACTCTTGCCACAAAAGCAGCTTCTTTGGATTTCTTTACACGTAGTTGTCAGTGTTGGGATGCAATTAGGTAAAGGAATCCAGAATATTAAAAAGAATTTGGCTGCAATTTTTAAGTCGGAGTTAAAAGCAACTGATTATAGCTTTCCTCTTCTTTCCAGCCCAGAGTTAATTTAGTAATAACAAATAAGAGTGAACCTAATGCAAGCTAAGTAACTCAAATGCTGTTTCCTTACCTCATGTTGACTTTACTTTCCTATCCCCATCCAGATCCAGATTTCTAAATAAGGTTTTAAAATAAACAGAGACAGCTTGGTGGTTTGGCAACAGACAGAAAGGTGGTGAAGAAAGAGTGCTTTACTTTAGTAGTAGAGACATTATCATTTTACTCTATGGCAACTCGTATTTTTTTTAGGAAGGAGCAACTGTGAGAATTCCTACAGACACTGGTAAAACAAAGTAAAGGTTTCCAAACATTGGCCCAGCTGTAGTTTGCATATCTTTATGGACAATTCCTACTCTGAAATTCATGAAGTAAAGAATAAAAGTTAAAAGACTGATGATAAGAGTACAATGTAATCTGCAAGAAATGCTAAGAGCTAGCAGTAGTCCATTGGGCTGAAAAAAAGTTTTAAAAACACCATAGTCAAGTACCCTACAGGATACTCTTGTCGACACTTCCTAATATCCAAGGTAAATCTTCATGAAGAAAGGCAGATTTCTGTCTGTTTCTATTTGCTTTGGTTTAAGGTCAGTTTAAGCTTAAGTGTGCAAGAGCATGTTTAGAATTGTCAAGGGTTTTGTCTTTCTTCTATCTGAAGCTTATTGCAGAACATTTTTTCCCACTTCCAAACACAAAACTATCTAGCTAGATTTGCAGTATTTTGTCAGTATAGCTAAAAAGCCATGGAATGCTCCCAAAAGCTTTCCCAGTGTATACCACACTCATACTTTTGTGACTGGACACCTCTTTGAATTTTCACCTCTCACTGTCTCTTAAGCTGAACTTTTACAGTGAGAAATCTATCAGGATTTTTCTGACTGTCCTGGTTTGAGTGAGAACAGAACTAATTCTGTTCAGTAATTTTACTTTTCAGCTCAGTTCTTCTAACTAACTGCACTTTCTGAAGCTAGTAGCCTGTTTTCACAGACAGTGTCTGCTTCTAGCAGTGATAACACCTCATGTTTAGAGTTACTACCTGTCAAAAACAATGTGGTTGTCACCTTCAGAATACTTTTTCTGTCTCCAGAGGTACTTCGGAATTGTATTACAGTCTGTCATTTTCCCTCATGTTGGCTGATAGTCTCTATTCCCTATGGCAAGAGAATTAAGGACAAAATCTTTCAGTTGACTGAAATGATAATTTTTAAAGTTATAAATGAGATCAATTGCAAATCTCCTCTTTTTAATACGTGCTGCTTGATAAAATTTTTCACATTTCTAAAAAAAAAAATTTCCTGTCACACTTCTCTTAGCTATCACTTATCCAAGTAAACTACATAATAAATTTGACATACACATGAGAATATTTTTTGTAAAGTTAACCAGGATTCATATCCTACTTCTGTTCTTCCTATAAAAGGAGGTCAATGAAGTCAATTGAGTCAAGTGTGAGGTATATGAAATGGTGCATCTAAGTGGGAAGTTTCAACTGCAGCTGGGGTATGTATAACTTAAACATGCCATTACCTGTTTAAGTTTTTGGGTTAAACCTTTAGTTCTTTTATTTTTTAGTCCAGTGTTTTCAGGAGAGGCCTTCAGCAGATGAGAACATACATGTATCTATAAAAGTCTATGACAATTTCTTCTGGTTGAACATCAGCAGCCAAACATGGCAACACTGCTTATTAAAGGAAGCTAATGACTTGACACTTGTACTTCATGATTTTGTTGGAAGAGAAGTCTAGTCTTGTTCTGCCTTTTTACTTACTATTTCACTTTACTTACTAATGAGTAATTTGGGTTTTTATGTCTGAAGACATCTTTATCACCCAGTTTTCTGTTCCCATTCAGTTGTGTGTGTTTTATATTATGCTAACACACAGAACTCTCTCATTTTAGTTGAATATAAAGTTGAGTCACCTTGCCTAGGAAATATGAGGTTTAATTAAAGGAAAAATATTTCACAAGTTAAAACAAGCTTTGTGAACCCTAAAGAAGTTCCAGAGTTTCACAAGCATTAAACCAAACCGAATTTGATTTGCATTTTATCCTGAAACTTAAGATATATTAGGGATATTTTGATGTCTTTGAAGGCAGAAGGCCAGATTCTACTTATTTCACGTAGAAAAACGAAAGATAAGGGCACCAGCCCCAGAGTTGTTTTTCCTTTCTTTAGTTGAAGTATCACAACCTAGTTTTTGTCAATGTCTGCAGATTCAAGGCATGGACATGCCTATCTCCAAGGAGGCAGCATTCTGCAGAAGTGGAATGTTGTAATCTCTTCACCAGGTTTTCCTGCCTCACAGACCTATGTCCTCCTGTTGGAACGTCATCCAGTATCCAGCCATTCTTTCTGTTGTCAAAACACACAATAAATACATTTCATATGTATATGATACACATAGTAAATGGAAAATGTGGGTTTGTGGAGTATGTAACTAAGAACTAGCTTAAAATGGAAGCTGTTAGTGGAGGGTTCCTCTATGCTCTTTTTGCTTTTGTCTGGCATGTTAAAGTTTCCTTTGCTATTTAGTGAGTGCTTCATTTTGCAAACCAGCTTCAGACTGCATTCAAATAATAGATTCCCTCGTAAACACTGCTCAATAGTACTACTTCCTGTCCTCACAGCTCCTAACAACTTCCATATCTGTCAAATCCAGATGAGTAAAGCAATTCTATGTGGTAGGAAGCTGAGCCTACCAAGAGCAATTTTAATTCTTATTTTTACAAACCACTCCAAATATTTTAGAGTTAGCTTCAACAGCCTGGTGTGAACACTCAGGAGGCCAAGTTAAATATCAAGGAATCCTACAGCTTTCACAGTAAGTCAAAAAGAAGGGATAGTTGCTCAAATTACAAAAGAACAGGAGACATTTCAAGGTAGGTATACATCACAAATATACCTCCCACAGTGGAAATCTATTTCACCTACATGTATATCTCACTTTCATTTGACTTACATGTCTTGGCTTTCCATGGTATTACTAGTAATCCAAAAGTCTTATGTCAGTGGAAAGTCATGGTATATAAACACACAGGTAAATCCCTACAAACTTAGTACAGTTTCTATTATCACAAGGTTACTTCTAGGTAAACTTTCTTCATGAAGCTAATATCTAGTTTAAAGTCCAGATCTACAAAACAAAGCAAAAAAAGTATAGGCTTAAATCTCATTTAGAAACAAATTGATACTGAAAATTAACCACACTCAAGTATTCTTCATGTGATCATGTTGGTTGTTAATAATTAGCAAACATATTTAGGGTGAAATGATTAGAAACATAAGAATGATAGAATAATACCCAGATAGGTATGAAATAAAATATAGTATACAGTGCTGCAGTTCTTACAGCCTTTTTTTTTTTAACCAAGCAAAAGTCTCAATGAAGTATTTTTCTGTTACATCAGAAAAGGGCACTGCTCTCAAAAGCCAGACTTCTCCATGCTTGTTTTACTACCAATTTATTTGTCACTTATGAAGAAATACGTCCACTCATTTTCATTCTGATTTTTTTTTAGTATAGCAGTATTCAATTATAAAAAGCATTCAATTTTTTTCCTCTCTTTCAAAGTATAAGGATAATGCATTATACCACTGTTCCTCACCTGGTTTATCCTATTCCTTTCATAAATAGAGCTAGTGGAACAGGATATCTTTCAAAACTGCATCTACAAAAGATGGAAGACCATATTTACAACTGTGTCAGTGTCACGTCAGTTGCTGATATTTTTCATGTTACAGCAGATTTAAATTTTCCCTCATTTTTATGTTTACTCAAGTGACAGAGGCAAAATGGCAAGAGTGCTCTGCCAGACGGGAAAAATCAAATTAATGAGAGACTATATTTAGCACCATCTGAAAAAGTGTCTTTTACTACTAAACATTGATTTCTATCTGATGACTACATGTGAGGGCTTGGGTCTTTTTCCTAAACATTCTGAAGATCTTTAGAATTTTAAATTTGTATTTTCCAAATGTAATTTTTGTGTCTTCTGTGCAGCTACAAGTTTTACCAATGGTAGCAGAGCAGTGTCTGCTTGTAGTGGTTGAAGTCAAAGGAGTTTTGATTGACTGAGGTTGTTAAAACCAGGAGTGTTTTAACAGATATTTACTCTTAAGAGCTCTGATTTTAAAATCAGCCCCGCTGACTTAGGTGGGGCTGCCCCTGGACTGCACCTGGTGGTACACAAATGTTTATGCCCTTTGGCTTTAATTATTTAGTAAGCTCAGCACAAAGGAAAGCATGTTCCCACAAAAAAAAGGTCCCTCTAGATTCACTAAGGTTGTTTGATGTGCGTAAGAAGACTGTCATTTCCCCTAAACTGACCATCATTTCATTAAGCAACTTTTCTTGAATTAAACCCCACCTCACAAGATTATTGTGAAAAGTAGGTATGAATTGCCTCAAATTCTTTGAGGAAGTGACTAGTAGGTCTCTTTGGCTTTGATGGTGTCAGCAATGTCCAATTAGCAGTCAACCACTAGAAATGCCACTGAGCACAAGTGATATTTGCACTGTCTTTCTCCCACTGCCTTAAAAAGCAAATTCTCTCCACATCAAAAGTGTCTCTATTGAGCAATTACTGTGTGTCAGCACTCTTCAGCCGTAAGTTGTTTGCTGGTTTCTGAAACATGAAAAACACAAGATGTCAAAAAATGAAAACAGCGTCTGTTTCCATTCTGTTGATTTAGGAGGCAAAACAGAGAAATAAAACAAACATGATCCAAAAACGTAAGAGTGCAATCAGGATAACTGAAGAAGGAACTACACATTTTGGTATGTGGTTCTTATGAAACCTCTGCCTCATTCACATGACTTTTTCTATCAGATCAGCAAGATAAACAGCAAAGTCACAACTATTACTGTGTCAGGAAAACATATTTTTATAACTTAAGTAGGATAATGGACTTGAGATATCAGCAAGTAATTTCAGTTATGCACATGTAAGCCCTTAAATTAGAGGGCAAATGCAATGATGAATGAGTCCCATTTGTTCTAATCACTGTGAAAGATCCCCTTGCATTTCTTAGTTCCCTGAAATTGTGTAACCTGTGATCTTCTTTCCATATTTTCTACTAAATCCTCCATGATGATGAAGTGTGTGATTGCAACGCTTCCCCTATCTTCTCCTCCTAGTTGAAAATGACGTTATTTAAATCATGTTTCTGATTTTAAGAGTTGGATCTGCTTATATACATAATGATTATTGAAAGGTTGTTACAAGCTTGGCTGAGAAGGTTAGTTTAGCTGGACTTCAATGTGAGACTTGCAACTCTCTAATTGTCCTGACAGAAGTGTTGACTTCAGAAATCAAAAATGTGTGTCATGCTTTGCATATTGCTTCTCTTTATTGTGATAAACAAAATACTAAGAATGTTTTTAGCGTTTAGACGACTGAGGTTGTTAGCCAAACTGGAGCAGCAACTTTCTAGATTAGGAAAAGCAGACAGATGCAAGTTATTAAACGTTATTTGTCACAAATTTGAACTCTGATTATCTATGCAGAGAAGCAAGAGAAAAGCCAGGAACACGAAGAACTGACCTAAGAACACTAAAATCATGTCAGTAAATCACTTGGTTTCCATTTTCCAGGCTTTTAGGTCCTCAAAGTTTAAAATGCATCAAACAAAACAGTGGAGTGTGTTATGTCTGTATATGCAATATACAGGAAGGAAGAATATATTTGCAATATAAAGGAAGTTGAAGAAAATTTTATGAAGAAAAGACATTAAACCATTTTCTTAAAAACTGTTTTTCCCTTCTCATTTATGACTTTGTATTATTAATGTTAATATCCTTGTCTTTTACATATACACACAGGTTTTGAATATCAAATATAAAATATATATAAATATTTTATGCAGTGTTCTCTCTATTTAAGTATTAAAAAAACTTGGCAAATACAGGTTAAAAAGAAAGAAAGAAAGAAAGAGTCCAAAGGCACTGAATAACTTCAGGAATAGCTCTTTAGTAGAAATATACTGCTCAAAAATACATTAAGTTTTCTTAAAATAAATTAAATTTGATTGAGTCAATCATAGTCTCCTACTTCTCAAAACCAAGCAATTGTAATTTAACGTTACTGCAAAAGTAGTTTCCATAAAGCAACTTTTGTCTAAAGACAGGAGACAACATTTGTGCAGAACAGTTTTGAGAATATGACTAAATTTGCAATGCAAGTAGTACCATGTCAGAGCTGGAACTTCATTGTTTCCTTTGTACTTCGTCTGAGTGAATATGAAACATGTAATGCAGTCTGGCTTATAGGAGATCAACCATGTTGCAGGACACACCTGAAATAGTAGCATGGCTGTGACTTTGCATCTAGTTTGCAGAGCCTAGATGAGATAGGTTTGACTCAGTGCAACACTCCATCATGATTCAGCCTAATTTAAGGGAAGTGAAAAAACCTGATAGGAGAGAGAGACTTTTTTTAGAGTCAGACTGTTTGAGAAGACAGCTATGATGAGAGCACTTTGCTTCAGTTGAATCAAAGTAGGGGTTGTTGTTGGTTGACCTTGGCAAGCTGACAAGCACCCACACAACCACTTACTCACTCCTCTCCTGTGCCCCAGTGGTAAGGTGGACAGAATAGAAATACCAAAAGAAGGAAACATATGGGTCAAGATAAAGACAGTTTAATAAGTGTAGCAAAAGCTGATCTCTAGGCAAAACAAAGAGGAATTTATTCACCGCTTCCCAAAGACAGGCAGATGTTTGGCCACTTCCAGAAAAACAGGCCCTCAGCACACATAATGGTTACTTGGGAAGACAAACATCAGTACCACAAACATCTCTCCTTCCTTCTCCTATACTTGAGCTTTTATTTCTGAGCATGATATCATATGGTAGCACTTTGGTCAATTTAGGCTGGTGCCCTGCCTGTGTCTTCTACCAATCTCTTTTCCTACAGGACACTAACAGCAGTAGCAGAGTGGAAAAGAGAGAAAACCTTGATGCTGTGCAAGCACTGCTCAATCATAGCTGAAACACTGGTGTGTTATCAACACTGTTTTAGTCACAAATCCAAACCAAGGCACCATACAGGTTGCTATGAAGAAAGTTAACTTCATCCTAGCCAGACTCAGTACAAGATTTAGCCTGCTCTTTGTGTTACCACCAACACTGCCCATGCAGACATTATGATCCAGATCTCAGCCATTAATAGTAGCTTAAAGTAGAGATTTCTAAAATAAAAATTTGTAAACTATTCTCTTTTTTTCTCATAATGTTCAGTTGCTTACAGCTTGCACTTTAAAAGGTTGCTTCCTCTTCAACTAAAGGGAAGGGAACATTACTTGTCTTTTATAAAGCTGTGGTTCACATTGGTTTGGTAATTAAGGAGGCAGTCAAATTTTGAAAGCTCAACAGCATGAGTAAAGACACTGAAATGAACCTCCTAGAAGGGTGCTTTTATTTGTAGCACACCAGCTGGATGAACTGATGAGAATCCCAGGAGAAAAAAAGACTTTCTGGAATTAGGGTGTTCAAGCACTAATACAGAATTCATTCCTTAATTTGATTAAGGCATAACACACTTAGGAATTCATGTTTTGAGTGGAAGAAAAGAGTATCCTATTTATTTAGCCTCAGTCTAACCTTCCTCATGAACTGCCAAGGGGTATCCCTTTTTCCTGTATTTATACACAAGTTTTTCCATACCAGGTGTATTTGTTTTTATTTGTCAAGACAGAAAAAAAATAAGTGTACTGAGAAAGAGAGAAGAAACTTTTGCAAGGAAAAAGTTATTTGGAAATCGCAACACCCATTAACTACACCTGTTTTGGGAACAGAATCTAGTCCTACTATGGAGCTACTCATCTTTGATTTCTTCAGGATATTTTCATGAAAACCATTAAGAGAAAAAAGTAAATGTGGTTGTCTGTATAATAGGTAGGAGAGCAATGGCAAAGGATTTAAATGCAAGCAAATTTTAAGAAAGATGAGGACAGCTGCCTGGGTTTAGACCTTTTATCCCTTCATAGGCCTTTTTTAAAAAAAAAGAAACAATTTATTTACTGATTAACAAGCAATGACCATAAAGGATCTAAATGTCCCCCAGTAGTTCAATTGTGGATTGTCTGGTTTTCTTAAAAATAGAAACAGCTTTCTCAGTTGTAAAGTGGACTGCAAAGTCTATCCAAATATCCTTTTGGCTATAAAAGTTTTGTCAGAAAATATGTTTCATAAAGCTATGAAAACTACCAACTAAAATTTTACTTTAAACACTTGTGTCCTTTTAAAGCAAATTGAATTTAAAACTACAAAAATATTAAGACCAGGAAGGCCAAGGATTGCGATCTTTGACACAAAAAAGGTGATAAAAGCACTTTATGTGAACTCCACAGCATGTTCAGCCCATAACTGCATGTCTTGAAGAAGTGTATCTTCATCTTAATACTTCATGTAAGACAAACTTAACTATGTCCTTAATAAAATTGTTCTAATGCATTTAATTTCTCTCAGGATTAGAAAACAACAGATCACTTTCTTGGGGTTGCTGGTTTGTGGTTTTTTCTGACTATTATTTCAGTAATGTTGTTTCTTATGCCTATCTTCCCTACAGAGATTCTTCTTTCCTCATTTTTTCACTTGAAGATATTCAGTAGGAATTCTATTTAGCTTGTAATTACAAAAGGTATGTACAATCACTCAGGTCTGCCTCCTACAAATTTTTGTTACTGAGTTTTTAACCTTGTGTTTAAAATATATAGTGAGGAAAAGAAGGAAGAATGTTAAGTAAATAGTGCTGATGTGTTCAAACCGATTTCTTTGGCCAGCCTTGAAGAATACAAGCTTTCCTACAGCTGAGAAGCCTGGTAATTTAGGGATCTGGCCTGCAGTAGCAAATTAACTTACATGTAGCTCATATTAGAGATTACTTGAACTGCTTCACATAGACCTCAGTAGAGAAACATTCTCTGCTTTCAAAACAAGTAACAGTTGTGAATATCCACCTGTGATTCATGGCAAAGACATGTAAAAGAGTAACTCTTTTCTGAGAGATGAACTGCAGTTAATGGCTTCAAGTTGGAAACACTCTAAGGAATTTAAGTCATATTAGATGGTGTGCATTTAGCTTAATGGCTGGTTAAAGATATATTGTTCAGTAATCTGACAAAGGGGAAAAATATTTTTTTTCTGTGAGGCAGTGCTATTTTAACATTTGATTGGGGTAACTTATTTATCTTTTGTAAGTGTCCAAATGCTTCTTTTCCATTTCACATGGAATATTGAATATATTGCATGGGATTGAAAATAGCGGTCATTGTAATTTTAAGTTTATATCACAGGTAAAAAAAAATAATTGAATGATGGATAGCTATGGATTATAAAACCCTGTTTTATTGTAATTATATATTTTATGTACAGCTGATGCTTGAAAACATTTGCATCAGGATTTGTCTGTCATCTTTTTAACAATCAACTGCTCCTCTATGAATGTAATTCTTTTGGATTTAATTACATCTTTTAATTATGTTAAAATTAATAATATTTAGAGAACAGTGTGTAGAAAGTGAAATCTGAGGGAGGAATATCTTACTATATACTGCGACACAAGATGGGTGGCAATACTTAATCAGAACTACAAAGTTCAACAAATATTCAGAAAATGTCTGTGCCTCCAAAAAGAATTTTGGATAATAGTAAAATGTTTCCATTTTAGGGAGGAAAGAAGTGGTTTCATAGATCTACAGATTTTTTTCAGGGAATCAAATCTGATTTTATAGCTTTCATGTGACATTTACTGAACAGTAATATTTGCCTGGAGCCTGCATCAGAAAGAATTCATATTGAAATTTTATAGTTGGGGGGTTTGGTTGGAGTTTTATTTTTTCCATGTGGTGAAATTTAATGTCATCACTAATTCTTTTAATTTCCACTTATATATTTGTACCACAGGTTTCTCTGAAAGCAAATAACTGGTATTTGAAACTTAGTCATCAATATCAGTATCAGTTAGCTGATAGTTCTTTACTCATCTTCATCTCTTTAATGGATGACCAGAAAAGTTTCAATAATATTTACTCTAAAAACTGTGATCTTAACTGTTTGGAAATAAGCAATGGCATACATCGAGAATTTGAACATGTTTTGCTAACGCATTTAGCAAAATTTAGCAAGTGAAATACTACAGTTAAGAAGCAAAGGAAAATGTTTGTCCAGTGAAATATTTCGAGAGCTTTAGTTGTAGCTGGAGATCAGCCTAAAACATTCCTGGACACAAACACCAGTGAAGACTCAAAGCTTTAGTATCAGAATTGAACAACGTAAGCTCAAGAGTAGAAGCCAGTCACTAGAGAGTTGTACTTTGTAATTCATGAAGAACCAAAGTGAGAATGATTAATACTTCTGGTAGAGAGAAAAAAATTATTTAACTGCATAAACATTGTTTTTCTAAGGTGTACAGTCACTTTTCCTAGTGTATATAAAAGACTGGCCAACTTTGGTCCCCCATCAGTTACCATAGCTAGTCATTTGCTATCAGGAAAACTTTATATTTTGTCAGAATATAACTAGGTCAGAAACTGTTTCAGATTCTAAAAAATATCCTTTTATTTCCTTGAGTACAGAAAATGTCAGTACAAGGTGGGTTTTTGCTAATTCATACACAAACAACACACATCTACAGCTCTAGGCCAGAACCTGCTTTTACTAAAACTGCATGGTAGTTTCAGTCAGTCATAGCTACAGCCCCTCTTGTGCTCTTCAAGAGTCCTCTTCATCCTCCCAACACACTCACTGACTCTGAAGGGTTCCTACCAGAATACGAAGAGAGGAAGAAACTGTTCCTTATGTCAATAAGTTAATAACAACTGGTCTGCTCTAGCTATCAGTTACACTCTTGAATGCTGTGCCCTCTTGTACAGTGTGCATGCGAAATACAGGCATAATTTCGAATCACATGAGAGGAGGAAGATAAAGAAGCAATGTCTGCAGTCTTCTTGATTGATTTTAGAAGGCCTAGAAAGGAGAGGTTGAGACTTATGTGTCTATCTGTGTTGATTGCCTGTACACTATTGAGTAAAGGTCTTCACAGAAAAGAAGTTAGCATGGCTAACAAACAACTCTTCTGAAAAGCTGTTAGTAAATGTGACTATGTATACAGGTAAAGCACCAGTACTACTGTCTCTTTAGGATGTCTTAAAAAAATAAAGAGAAGGCTTTCCTACCAAACCTGTAAAGATTTTATGATATTAAGCTAATATTGGTCACCACTTCAGCAAAAGATACCCAAGGTCAACTTTGCATCAGAATTAGCATGTCTGGTGGAGGTGTGCTCCCTTAGCTGCCAGCGGAGAACTCAGTGTTATAACACTGTTGTGAGGATGTCAGTATTTAAAATAAAGGATTATGTTCAAGTGAGCTTGGATAGGTGAGACACCAGGGGCTTTGAATGGTCAAGAAATCATGGACAAAGTAGGCTCTTACAAGAGTCTCACAGGATGTCACATAAACAATGCTTCCTCTCATCTCTGCCTTCTTGTTGCAGTAGGTTTTGGTAATTTATCAACTAATATATCAGGAATGAAGCTGAAAAAGCTTTCAAAACTTCCTGAAATAATTGGTCTTTTCCCTCCTATTTTATTTCAGATCGGCTATCACTCTTCTGAATGGCCAAATAATTTCGAGCCTCCTTTTAAAACTCATAAAAAGAAAAATAGTGGGTGTAGTCATTAAAACAAAATTGTCACTTTGATTTTATGTCATAAAACAATTTTACAGAGAGCACAGAGATTTAGGGACATATAGTGAAAATTAATTATGCAGTTCAGATGATAAATGTGTTTATAGACACGGTATAAAAGCCTAAATCTACTAATTTTTTTTCACTGTCCAGGAAGCATTTAATTTCATTCAGTGGGGAAGTAGGATGGAATGGAAGATACTGAGGTGTTTCTGAGACAAAGGATGCTACTTGCAAATAGCTGTGATAGTGAATAAAGAAGCATAATGTGCTGTATCTTTATTGTCAAATGATCTGTTAATATAGACATTTCTTTAAGGAGACTGAAGTTCTGAGAATCTAAAAAAGAAAGGGAAAATTAGGGGCTGGAGGGAGGAAGGGAGGAAGGGAGGAAGGGAGGAAGGGAGGGAGGGAGGAAGGGAGGAAGGGAGGGAGGGAGGAAGGGAGGAAGGGAG